>JAULBR010084036.1:1332-13440 GCA_032355825.1 Melanodrymia aurantiaca
ACCTTCCAACAGACAACAAGAGAGATACAGCCTACCTTGTAATGTCTGTGGATTCTCTATACACATACCTTCCAACAGACAACAAGAGAGATACAGCCTACCTTGTAATGTCTGTGGATTCTCTATACACATACCTTCCAACACACAACAAGAGAGATACAGCCTACCTTGTAATGTCTGCCGATTCTCTTGCCATGTTGGACAGTGCAAATGCTGCATACTGGGCCACTTCTAGTTCTGATGACTGGGGAATAAATAGTGGAATGTTAGACTTTACACCAATATGCTAGCTTTGTACATTCCACAAATGTAGTCATCCCAGGCATGTTATTAACATCAGTAGTTGAATATACTGACATGGATTCAGAAGTAGACCAGTACACAGTTATAGAATGACATAATGTTCCCCACCTCTCTCAACCCCACCAGTGAAAATGTCTTAAAACTATACAATGGTGTGAACTTTCCTTCCTTTTGTTTTTCCCTCTCCATTACATTACAGAAAGTGAAAGGTAAATAAAATTTAAAACATAAATATAATTGATTTATGGAACAGAATTCTTTTCGTACACAAACAAAATGGTGGCATTGGGCTTTACAATTGCCATCAGTGATGAGAATTTAAGATATTTCTTTCCATTATCTAATTGCGATTACAGACAACTTTATCATGGGAAAGAGATGGAGACACATTTTTAATACTACATGTAGATTAAAATACTGCAAAGCACAAGTTGTTTTCAAGATCAAAATGTGCTTAGAATGCACAATAGTATTTAGTATTCTTTGTACAGCAAGGAAATAAGTAATTAATTGGGAAATAAGCTAGATATGACAGAAAATAGGCATTACCTCTAGGAGCTTGACAAGCAAAGGAATACAACCCTGAGAATGGAGGATCTCACGACACTCTTTGCTGTCCCCAGCCAGATTGCCAATAGCATATGCACACTGGTCCTAAAAAAGTACAATTATAGCAGTTTATTAATCTTTTCAATCCTAATTCACCGTTATAGAAATTCACACAATATTTGTAGTATATATACCATATACATTTGCCTGGGTCTAGTTTCTAAAATATGAGTGAGGGGAGGAGCGCGGTGTCGACTTATAAGGACGTTCGGAAGCCTATACATGTACGTTCTGGATTTTATTAAATTGAGTTTTGTTTTAATCAGATGTTGTACCACTGTTAATATTATGTATTGTAATGCAGGTGTATATTTATTATAATATAAAAAGTTGTTTAATAATTGAACGGTCATAAACTGGAATATTTACAAATACTAGTAGTATTCGGTTTGATAAAACTATGGAAACTATTGATAATCAGGCATACTATAACGAAAACTATTGACAGTTTAACTTTCTATCAATACAATGCTAGTTCGGTGTTTTGTGACACCTCTATTTAAGATAGAAAAAAGGTTCTTTCACGATTAGAAAGAAGTGAATAGTTGTAGATATTAGTATGTTCATGTAGATGTTGCTACCTGAAGAAGGTGACTCCCACTGTTGAGGTATGTGATGAGATAAGGAGCTGCTGCCTTGACGACGGTCATCGCGTGTTCATGAGTTCCCGCTGATAAGTTTGTCAGACACCAGGTTGCAGCCAACTGCAGATCGGAGTCCTTGCCAGTCAAGTGTCCAATCAAACTCTGCATTGCATTGTCAATACTGAAACACAATACCTACAGTCAATCCTCAATAGTGTTTCACCCTCAAGCATGTTACAATACTTTATTGTCTGACTACACGTAAAACATAGAAACAGATCCATGACAGAGAATTGATTATTCACTCAGTGGAGATCAAGTTTAGGGACCGTACATAAATGTCAATGAGTTTCACATTCCAAATAATGTTTTGAAGGGATGGGTGATAGACAAGTTCAGATAGCATTTCATGTAAATACCTCGGTCGACAGTTGATCAATGTTTTATGTTGGATTAGAAGGGGAGGGAGGGGTTAGTCCCAATCCTAACTTTGTTCCGATTGTAAAAGACATTGACATTTATGCACAGACATTTTTATCTTCAGTTAGTGAAAATAACCCCCCAGTGCTGTGACATAGCAAATACATGTAATACTATTACTAATAGAAAACATTTCTATAGATTAGGAACTCATTATTAAACTACCTTAAGAATACGTCAATGTAGGCTGAACCCTGCGCAAACGCACGACGGAGCAGACGTAGGGACTCCAGGCTGTCTTTGTTTTTCTTCTGTATCGCTTTCGTAGCATTTTCAATCTACAGGTAACATAAAAATATAATATAAACACAAACATGGTGGAAAGAGATAAAATACAAAACAGGCCTTTCAGGTTAATTTAAGGCAAGCAATCACTGACCCTGACAATGGCAATCCCTAATAGATGTAAAATAACTTTCAAGTGTGTGTGTGTTTGAGGTTTCTTTAAGCGCTTAGTTAAACAGGTAAAACCTTTGATTTATTTTTATGGAATTGTAAGAGCTTTGATTTAATGTAATGTCTTTGTAAGGGCATTATATTCAGTTGTCTGTCCCTGTACAATGTATAATAAATAATCTATCAAATTTGTACTCACGGATTTAACATCGATTTGTAATATTATTGATGAATTTTGGAAATGTAAAGAAGCATACATAGGCCTACTCCAGTTGTATCACATTTTCTTGTTTTATTTTATCGTATTTAATATCATTGATTAGCTATGTAGATTGTTTGTGTTGAAAATTGACTGTGTTCTTTGTAGTAGTAGTATGCTTGCATCCATTTTGAAAGTTGAATGGATCCAAAACATAGAATTAATTAAACTCCAACCTGTTCATTAGTGAATTCCTCCGAATCTCCTTCCGATACACTGTGACGAAATCGCTTTGATCTAACTACTCGTTCTCTTTTCTCTTTCCGTATCTCTGCAAGTAACAAGTTACAACGGCACTGAATGTACAATTGTGCATGCAATACAAACACATTGTTACCGATTGTATGTAGAAATACATTACATGTGAATGACAATACATTAAAATTTTCACACGCAACAGAAAACAGATTGCTTCTTTTTGTTGTAAATAAGTTTGTTTGTTTAACAACACAACTGGAACAAATTGATTATTAATCAGCAGGTATTGGATGTCAAACGCACGGTTATATCGAAACTTGGTCACAGAGGAAACTTGCTGCCACCACATAGGCTACTCTTCTTCGAATAACAGCAAAGGAGCATGTATGTGCACTTTCCGGGTACCAGACGGTTCGCCCCATCGCCAGTTCGCCCCCATGAATTATATCAGTTCGCCCCCTAAGGCATTACCTGTTCGCCCCCAAGAACTATGTCAGTTCGCCCCCTAAGGCATTACCTGTTCGCCCCCAAGAACTATGTCAGTTCGCCGCCAAATGCGGAACCAGTTCGCCCCCTAATGCATTACCAGTTCGCCCCCGGGTTTCGTTTAACGTAGACAAAAAGTAAACATTTTTGAAAAAAAAATCCTATTTGTGTGCAAATTACCCGGTATATAACGTTAGGTTAATAAATAAAAAATATTTTAATGCAAATACATAAAAAAATTCGATTATTTGCACACAAAATATTTACCCGATATCATAACAGTATTATCATCAAAGCATCGATACAATTTGTAAGAAATACTCGCACACACATGATGCCTAATTACCGGACAATTGTTTAATCCCACTTACACAAGACGAGGCCACAAGACG
The DNA here is from genome assembly GCA_032355825.1 of Melanodrymia aurantiaca. NCBI lineage: Eukaryota > Metazoa > Mollusca > Gastropoda > Neomphalida > Peltospiridae > Melanodrymia > Melanodrymia aurantiaca. Next base: position 5,040 of record JAULBR010084036.1, read on the forward strand.
AGGCCATATCATCTCTATGGTTCAAAGCACTCTTACCCGATATCATAACAGTAGCATCAATACAATTTGTAAGAAACACTCTCACACGTGTACATGATGCCTAATTACCGGACAATTGTTTAATCCCACTTACACAAGACGAGGCCACATCATCTCTATGGTTCAAAGCATTACCCGATATCATAACAGTAGTATCAATACAATGTGTTGTAACAGAACAGAACAGAACAGAACAGAACGGAACGGAACGGAACGGAACGGAACGGAACGGAACGGAACGGAACGGAAAAGAACAGAACAGAACAGAACAGAACAGAACAGAATTTTAATTAGCTCCGGCCGTTCAGCAACGGCATAAGAGGAATATACAAAAATCAATATACAATATACAATATACAATATAATATACAATATACAATATACAATATACAATTCACAACATACAATATACAATATACAATATACAATATATAATATACAATATACAATATACAATGCTCTTTAAATGAATTACTTGACTAACTGAAACGTCGACCCCTGCAGATGAAAGTATATGATGAATCTTGTACTGCGTTTGTCCGCGCCATCTTGTACGGGAGCTTAGCGTGCACGGAGACAACCGACAATTTCCAAATGATTAATCACCTACAATCGATCCAAACGGAACCATTCCACAACCCATGGGGTTGGGCTTTTTTTGGTTTTGTGGATTAAGAAAAATCCAGTTACATATAAAACGGTAAGTCCACATTAAACGGATATAGCCGAGTTGTAGACGGAAGCCATTGCACGCGCGTAACCAATGATATTGAAACATCTTTCCAGCTAATAAAGCATTCTTTATTAACATTTTTGTTAAAACTACAATTTACTTGCATTTTATTGCGTAAAATATCAATATCTATAATTATACCAATCCGTTTGTAATAATCAACCTCAGATTTTTGCCTCCAATAATTCAAGACTTCATATTAAAATAATATAAACATTTGAAGGATCAGAAACGTAATTTTGATGTACAAATCAACAACCTATTAATTACATGCATGTAGTAACACTTAAAAGGGGTTAAATAGCACTCTGTGAGCACCTACGGCGGCATCTGTCTTAAATACGGAAATGTGCCTTTAACCTACTTCAAAAACACATTGGATATACAGATATTGATATTCTAAACAACAGAGAATGAAAGTAAATTGTAATTTTAATAATTAAAAAGGATCCATTACCAGAGAATATGTTAGTATTGTTACGTTAGCATTAGGTGAGCGCGTACTGTGGCATCCGTCTTGTATTCAGGAATGTTCCGGCAACTGCACTTTGAAACACGGAAATTGCGCATGAACCAAATCAACACACAATGTCATAATTATGGCTTAGCGTGTCACCAGGTGCGCGCTTTTGTAGTCACATCAATGTAAATCTTACTCCTAAACATTTAGTACACTCAGGGTCGAATGGGTGAAATTACATGATATGGATTCAAAATAAAATAATAAAAGCAAACTAAGATGACATTTTTTATAAATGAATGCAGTGACGTATTAAATTTTAGCATGGTTGAAAAATAATTATAACGTGCGTAGATACCGAAGCTTCCTTACGGAATCGAATCTTTACAAAAAAAGAGGCTGCCATGGTATATATTTGCATCACCGCCTCTGTAAGTGTCATAGCAATGTGTCTACACCTGCTGCTCCAGACAGACATCCTGGCACTTGGGAATGTGGTTTTGTCATTGACATTTAACTGTCGTACACGCGACCTCAGCTTTAAAACGATGTCCATTTTGACGCATAAAACTGTTTTCTTTACTACTTTATATCGATTTCAATTATGACATGTGATACTTGTTGTTATCTGACTTCTTGAACAGAGATATAGGAAGGAACGGACTTCGTGTAATGCCACCTTACCTAACTATGTAAATCAGTGGCTATAATCTATAATACGTGTCTAATGGATGGAAGTGTCATGGCGTACAGATGAAACACCCTCTACACAAATATATACTACTAGGTATGACGTGGTCCCTTATGCACACTTGCACACAACAGGACACCACATACTACGGACGTTAATATACCAGCGATCGAATTAACAGTGGTCAGAGGTGTTCACGGAGGATAGGATGACATCTAAACGACAAAACATTGACATGGCCAAATGCGTATCTAGCACAAGGCAGAGTTGAAGGGGCTTTGGGACACAGTAGAAATGACATGTACTCAGGACTCGCAGCCCAAACAGTGATAATACCAGGTGTTCGCAAAAAGGTGAGGTTATCCTGCTCCACTGGTGGCAATCGCCGTAAGCATGGCCATATTGTTTACCTACTGTCTTCGTGCAGACGATGAAAAAGAGTAAACCCGTCAAAGTGGTGGCTTCTGGCAACTCGGACAGACACGGACACTACCACAAAGATGAATCGCATTGCTTTATTTGCAGAGTTCATCTAAATGAAACACACTATCTAATGTAAGCTAATAAAACATTCTACAGCATGTATCTGATCTATACATCAAAATCAACAATAGCCAATATCGTCAAAGATTTGACGATATATTCCACGTATAGGCATTGACGGTAATTTTGTGTTTGTAGAATCAACGTTTATTTCTACGTACGTCAGTAGAACAGGGCAACTAGACAACTATATAAACTAGCTATAAGTAACCTGCTTTTCAGTCCCGATGTAACTAACGCGTAATAATGTGTTAAACAATACAACGAACCTTTACTGACGGAAACCAATAGCCTGATCCATAAATCGAGATACTACCTACAAGTGTTAGGATTGATGTAAGAATTAAAACCATAACACTGTATGACTTATGCAAGTCTTGTTCGATTAATAATCTTATAGGTATGTAGGTCCATTAACGCTATACATTTCTTTTTTCGGACCTAGTTTTCAACGGAATTCTATTCCGCTTACACCGACTTGAAAAGGTCTATTCCCGCAAGCTTGTGGAAACAATACAGCTCAGTTCATTCACTGATGCTCTCTATCCACCGTTATTGTGCCAGTCAGTGACAAGCCAGAGAAGAAGACCTGTTTGAAATGACTACACGACCATCTGCAGGCAGCATCAGCTCCAATCAGTAGTTCCCTCCAGACATCATTAGTGATCCGGAGCACGGGTAACTTGAGGAAGAAATCACCAAAGGTCCTGCCACGAAACTGACTAATAAACTTGAATCCTGACTGGATGGATATTAGCGCCACTTTCAATTGTATGGCGTGTTGGAGTACCTCGGGCACGAATACTCGCACTGTTGTTTCTTACACTGGTATCCATTCACTGTCAAAAGTTAGAGCAAGTTTCAATTCTCCTTGGTTGGCTCTATGGATTGAATTACACATCGGTAGCTTAGCTGACGTTAATTTGAAATACGAGACGATTTCAAAGCTGAATCAAGGACATGCATCTACTTTTTATGGGAGAATATAAATGAGAAACACATAGGATGAACATAAACTCGGATTATATGAACAAAATCAGGCGAAAGGCAAATTACGTTTAAAGCACTCGATCCTAACATTTTCATCAAGATTCAAAGTTTAATTCTATATGTTCAACTATTAAGGCAATACTACGGATTAATTATTCTTCTGGCTACATTGCCATCATTACTATTATAATCATTAATAGCTAAATAATCTATATTAATCTATATATGTACTACCCACGCCACCCTGATTCCAAATTCACGCACACTTATTTAAAAATAGAAGAAACCACCGAAATGTTAGTAAGTTCTTTCTTGATCACAGAACGAGAGGTAATTATACCAGTGCCCAGAGCGTTCGCTCGAGTTGCGTGGGTTTCGTGTATCCATCCTCCTCAACAGACCCATTGAACCTGATTGTTTTGTTCTCTTCCAATCAGTGATTTATGACATTACAGTTGCTACTATAACTGTCATTAAGTGTTATTGTGAATGATTGTATATGCACGTATTGTGTATCACAAGACATGCGGACATTTTGCGACGATCCTTTATGATACCAAATGTTCGTGAATGTCTGGCTTAAACAATATTTATTCCGTCTGTTTTGGCAGTGGGATAGGTCGACAGGCTATAATGCCTATAATTATTATGGTCGCAATTGCTTAGCGTATTCTACTTCACTAATTGCACCCATCGTAACCACGACCATTTTGTTTTTTATTAGGTGTTCCAAGCGAAACTACCAAAATGTATTAAGTAGGTCAAAGTAAGGTATTGGATCAGACATAATCAGTGCCAACGATCAATGTGTGACAGTTGTTTCTTTGAGCAAATCAACTTTATCTTTACTTGTGATATTTATCGTTAAAGAGCCTCCGAATGTCTACCATAATATATAGCACTGTTTTACGTTTTCAAATGTCAGAAGTTGAATTGCAGTGCAAACGTTTTTATACTGATTAACTTAGATTAGAACAGATGCTTGAGAATATTAACCAGTCTTTTGACTTATCGAAAAACAGCGTGTGCTGAATCCCATTTGTCTCAACGACTGTCGGGCAATACTTGATAGGTAGTTTGCTTCGAAAACCTAAGTGATACTTTCTTTCACGTGCCATTGTACTGGTAGCGCATTTCAATACTGGTAGTGCATTTGCCTGGTACTGGTAACGCATTCCCTTTGTCCATTGCACTAGTGGCGCATTCCCATTGTCCATTGCACTGGTAGCGTATTTCCATGGTACTGGTAGGAATTCATTTGTACTAGTGGCGTCGCCAATGTATTGCCATTATTGTCTCCGTTACATATGTAGTATATTAGTGACAAATTGTGTTTTAAACGAATGCACTGTTTGGATTTCATAATGGTTCTGGAACTTCACAAATGAACGTACACTTATATCGCCCAGGTTTACATATTCATTTTTATATAGTCATAAAACTACTTATTTATAGTTAATATGAATTTTTTAGGGGGTATGAATGAACATAATTTGACCCTCTAGATAGTTTTCGATTACGTGTGTCCCGTTCGTATATGAAAGAGAATATAAATCTAAGCATGTTCCAATGTTGGTGCTTTTTTCACATTTTGAACAATTCTTCTATCTTGTTTGCATAAGCTACTAGACTAATCTCAGTTCTAACGAAATATATTACAGAATTTGTTCAATTAAATCTACAATTTTCCATAACAATTTTTACAATTACAATTTTTATATTTTTCACGCAAACTTAGATTATTTTGTTATGTTTGATATTTGATTAAATAATACCATGATAATTAAACAAATTTATACCAAGATACTAAGACCAGGTATAATTTAAAGGTACATCGATGAATGCCATTATTATCCTGCGGGTGTTGAATTCAGACATCCACAATATAAATACATACGCCGTAAGTCACAGGCAACAATTATAAGTTAGTGTCCAACAATTACTAGCAAACACTGACTTGCGGAGACATGCGCAGACTGACCCTGTGTAGCCCAAATGACCTTCGTGTCATCTTGTGGAAATAGTGCTTAATTGAAATGTGCCCCCAGTGCTGAAGGAACCAGCGAGAACATTGCCACCAATTTGTCTACTTAAAAGTAAAGTTTGAGTTAGCATTGTGGAGAACAATCAGCACGACATGTATATTAGCACATCTTGCTACTCAAATCTCTAATCAACCAACAGAATTGGGTAATTAGCTGAAATGTTATTTCCCATCAACTTGTTTGTAATTTGAGCATGTGAACCATTAACTTCGCTAATACAGAGGTGAAGAGAAAGTATTACAGAGTGGAGATGATCTTCACTGACGAATTATAAACGTCTGAAGCACTAACATAGCCAATACGTTTCACTAGACACTGCAGATTCAAAGGAACATAATGGCAAAGTGGAAATTATCTGCACCCAAACCTCATAGTAACCATAGTGATAACACGGGTTTGCGAACACTTAACGTACCCGTACCCGTTAACACGGCTAGTTTCAAATTGATTACCGTTGTCATCGATAGATATTTGCAGACCGTCTTCCCAAGTGAGATATAGCTCAGTGGTTAGACCGTCTGTCCGAAGGATATCTATCTGCCCGCCTGAGGGGAGTGAGGTCAAAGGATCGTTCCTCCTCACCAGACTCGTGAGATATGTTGTGTTTTTCCCCGTTCCCCACAGCTGTCCAATACCAGTATATTAGGAATTGTTGTATGACGAAAGTGCATATCGTCACCTAATTAAGAGTGACAAGAATGAGTCTCCTATGATTGGACACGAGAGACAAGAATGAGTCTCCTATGACTGGACACGAGAGACAAGAATGAGTCTCCTATGACTCGACACGAGAGACAAGAATAAGTCTCCTATTACTGGACACGAGAGACAAGAATGAGTCTCCTATGACTGGATACGAGAGACAAGAATGAGTCTCCTATGACTGGACACGAGAGAAAATAATAAAATGATTTTCCAATTCCTGGAGAAGGTAATAAAAAATGACGAGACTCTATTCCTGAGAAGCGGACAACTTGGCTGATAAATGAAGCTAATGGACGTCGAATCATGATGGTTTAAGCTGAAAGCAGACGTCGTGTGCAAACAAATAACGATGCAAACTCTCATTCTTATCATGTTGAAATATTGGGGTTTAATCCGTTACTTGTAGTACAACACAAAATCGTTCAATATAATAAACACGCTTCTGGGAAATAATTGCATTGAACAATTTGTTGCGTCTCTATTACTACAAACAGTAGAACAAGTTGAGATTAGGCTATTGTTTGAGTGTTGTCAGAGGAATATTTGTGATTAATTTATCTTTCAACAGAGGAGACGATTTTTGTGTCAGTTTGTGTACAGTACAGTTCAAAGTGAGAGATTAAAACCAGAGCTATCATCGGCTGCGATGCTAAATTCACATTTGGCTATTTTCGTTAATTAAAACACCGTATAGAATTAATTTACAATGGTATCCTATGACGTGGAATATCTACAAGTAGTGATAAACTAAATTGCTTTAAATCTGTCATCATGAAAGGGCAACACAAAGCCCCGATAAGAGCAATGCTATTTGAGGAATGTCATATGAGTAAATAAACACACGTTCTTTTATTTGCTTCAAGAAATAGCTAGACGTTATTCGAGTAATAATTTTTCAGAATCTGTGTTTTATATAATCTCACAATGTTTGACGGTGGGGAACCAGAATAAGAGAGGCATTTCGATTGGCTGTGTTACATAACCTTCCACCAATCGGTTCCTTAGTATTAAAGAATTATTTAAATCCACTGTGTGTTGTTGCTATGGAAATAGTTATTCAAGAATAGACTATAATATGGATTCGTATACGTTCTTGTCATTATCTAACAAGAACATGCATCTCAAAGTATCCGGTAATTTCAAAACTAGCATGAATAATTAAACGAACACAGTTTAGAATTTACGGAATCAGACGGGGAAAAAACCACCCGAAATTTCAAGTGGTGGATCATTTTACATTATATATCTATATGTTATTGTGTGGTCATTAATTTGTATCACGTATGTTGTTTAATATTGCCGAAGTACCAAATAATTTCTGAAGTAAAATTGTGATGAAAAACCGTTCTAATCATACTATTACAAGATTGCACTAATGGAGACAACGTATCCTGTAAGTGTGCGTGCGTGTGTTTTTTATATTACACACATTCATTTTTAGTAATATATTTGGTAGTATTTACAAAATGTCACAATATATTATTGCAATGCATACGTATTATACTATTATCTCCTTTAAACCTCATTTTGTAACTATAAAATATTAAAATTATGACATCTTCCTTATAATTTTTGTATGACCTTGTGTAACAGGCTTATCGAAACATAGCTCTATTCTATTCTGATAATGAATCATACTTATTTCACCCAAACCATAATTAATTTGGTTAATAAAAAATAAAAATATCTCTATAATTTGGGTATAATCTGTCAGTGTTTTATTGGTTTTTTTTATCGCAACATCTCGTGAAATCAATACACGTGCAAGTTACGAACCTTCTCCAGTACTTACTCCGTTTCGTCAACAGATTATTCCGGAGTATCTTTAATTAGACAGGTATTTAGCTGGTTATGACCGCCACAGCTGTCCAGATTGTTGACATTTATCAATATATTGATTGTTTAATTGCTTGTTGCTTGTTTGTGCCTCACTGTACACACAGGAAACTGGTCATTTGGTATGTGGCGAATTACTAAGAAACGTCATGCTATCGATTTCATTAATTTGACCGGCGGGGATAATCTGTTTAGTCAGTGGAGAGTGAAATGGCATCGCCAGTATACCTCATCTTACCTTGTTTTACAATGTACCTTTGTCTAATTATATATATATATCGTAGACAGACAGACAGACAGACAGACAGACAGACAGGCAGGCAGGCAGGCAGGCAGGCAGGCAGGCAGGCAGGCAGGCA
>JAULBR010084047.1:0-13439 GCA_032355825.1 Melanodrymia aurantiaca
AACACTAGTACTCCAGGCAGTGGCTCACAGCATTCCAGTGGTGGAAGGTGAGTTGTGTAACAGATAGTAAATTCAACACTAGTACTCCAGGCAGCGGCTCACAGCATTCCAGTGGTGGAAGGTGAGTTGTGTAACAGATAGTAAATTCAACACTAGTACTCCAGGCAGTGGCTCACAGCATTCCAGTGGTGGAAGGTGAGTTGTGTAACAGATAGTAAATTCAACCATGGAAACAAATTCAAGGAAAGGTAACATCCATCCATATCCAGCTACCAGCTATGTAAGATGTCTTTTTGACTACTGCAGGAATGTTTTTTAGGGTACACCTTTTCACAGACTGGATGGATAGTCAATGCCATAGCCTTTGATGTATCACCACTGAGTTGTGTAACACTGGTTTGAATAGCAAAATGAACATTGATTCTAACAGGTCCACTGAGATGAACCGATCCTTAGGACAAAAGTATTTCGGGTGTATGCAGTAGCCACTGCATATTATATGTGTATAATTTTACCCTTGGTAGTGTAAGTAATAATGACAAATAGGTACCAGGGGCCTAGCTTCCATATACATGTATGCAGGTACTGTACTGCATACCACAGGAGATTACATTTTATTAAATTGTCTTTCTATAATAATATTTTTTATTCAGCGTTTTATTCCATGACCGAAAAGGTCTGCGTACCACCTGAAAATCCCAAGCTAGGCCCCTGGGTACAGCTTTTATCATTTGTTTGTTTTGTTATGTTACAGCAGCAGTCGATCATCTGTAGCATCAGCGGATGTCATGTACCAGGAAGATGATAATATCTACACGGTACCTGATGTAAGATCATCTTTTTTCTCATCACCACACATGTAACATAGAAATAGCCCATGCTTGACAACTCAGGCCAATCTAATTTTCACAGTCAATATAATATTGTAGCGTAGCTATTTACTTTATTTTACTGCTAGTACCAAAAACAGATTATATAATTATTCCTCTGAAATGCATAAAATGATACTAAGATTAAAACCATTTTTTCTTTAACATTTTTTATTGACCAAGTGAAAAGGAATGTAGAATTCAGTCTTTCAGTTATTATAATTGGAGAATGCATCAGCTTAATGTCAATTAAATAAATCACTAAATAAATGTTGATTCTTATTTGGATCCTTTTCTATAGGTTTGCCAACCCTTGTAAAACCTCATTTTAGAACATTTCTTTTACGCTATGTGCATGCACATCCTCTTTTCAGTTGTACAATGAACTGCAGAATTCACAAGCATCAACTGCAAGTGAAACTGCTCTCAACCAGATGGCGATGACAAGTAAAGGTTAGTGAATATCTGATTGTTTATATATATTTTGTTGTTGTTGTTGTTGTTGTTGTTGTTGTGCGTTAGGTTTCAGGAATGAGAATCTTCAATGCATTTCCAGATTTTAATTTCTGTTTGGGTCATTTTTGAGAATGGTTTTTAAAATACGATAAAAAAATTAGGGTCAGCTCTAATACATCCTTAGCATGGGTCTCTTTTTTAATTCTACATACTCTACCCAACAGTGACAATCCAACTTGCTTGGGTCATAGTTTTAGGTATGATTTTGTACAGAAATGAGCTTTAAAATTCTTTTTTTAATTCATAGTATTCCATATAAAAAATAGAAATTTAAAATTTTGTCCCAGTCTTATCGTACTACTTTGTAACAGAAAGTGTGCTATAGAACCAATAGATTCATAATCATATAAAAATTGCTTTTGGCAGGAATGTGTAGTTATGATGTTCTGAAAGAGCAACAATGATGTACATTGAAAAGACCATTGTAAAACAATACTAACAATCTCTATGAATGATTACTTTTGTTATTTATTGTACACGCACTTTGTTTCAGTTCTGTCCAGCTCTGTATCTAGTAGTCACATTGATACGGGGTCCAAGTATTTTGAGCAGAATCTGCGTCGCTTTACTTCAGTGATAAATGCAGCAGATAGCAATACAGCATCTAAGAGTGCAGCACCTCCACTTCCTAGGAGAAAAGGTTCAGGTATGATAAGCTATATTCTAATTCAACAAGTTTATGACACTAAATGTGATGGGATCATCCTTACAATTTGCTGTAGTATTATCCTGCGATATACTGACAGAGATTTTCAAGAACCGCTGAAAATGAGGTGTAAGAGTATTTATACGTAAATCAAGTAAAAAAAATAACCAAGTCCTACACTGACGACATACACACACTAAAACAAATGTAACCTCAACTGAACAAATTCCCAAATTATTATTTCTAAAACCTATTATGCAGGTTTTAAAAATAGTTTGGGTCGATTGAAAGATGGAGAACAAAAATATTCAACTATTAGAATGACCATGGGACTTTGTAAAGAGTGACTACATAATACCAACTCAATTCCAAATAATATACATTTAGGAAAATCCCATTTCGATATTTGGTTACAACGTCTTAGTAACCCAATGTTTCGGCACTATCTGGCTGCCGTAGGAGAATTATGACCTTCTGAACCTCTGAATAAGGCTGCCAGTCAGCCAGATGCTGCCGAAATGTTGCATAGACTTTGTTACCAAATATTCAACTCCGAATAGTCACTAATTCTAGTATCTATGCTCTAATGATCAGCTTTAATAGAACATTTTGAAATACAGTGGATTTCACTTATTTGCATATCGGTTTGTATCATAAATCGCTTACTATAAACCGTATTAATATTGCGACATGTTTTTTTTGCAAATACGCCCCTAAGCACATGTTCACGACGTTTAATTTTCACAAACGACCTTTGGTACATGAAAGCACATTATAAGCAGGAAAATTATGCGTGCTTATAGATTTCGCGAATTCGAATTGGGCACAAACTATGCAAAAATTAAACGCATGCAAAAGTTTCACAGTTTACAGTATATGCATATTATTATGCCACACAAAACAAATTGCTGCCAAAGCAGTACAAAATATAATCAATAATCGTATAAAAATTGTCAATGTTCTCGTTATTTGCATATAAATTTTTGGATTTATCTTTCCATACATGTAATGATGTTATTTGACTATATATTTTTATGTCTTGTGTTAAATATGAACAGAACAAAATTATGTATAATACTTTTTAGGATTATTGTTCCATGTTTTACAACTTATTTTATTGTCAGAATTACATGCGTTAATCTGTCCAAGTTGATAAATATTTATAGTCAAGGAAAAAGACATCAAATAATTTTAGTTGTTCTATTATTGAGCATCGTTAATTGTCATTTACTTAATTACACAAACAACACTCCTTTATGTCCAAAATGGTTAATGGAATAAACTGGTTAATAGAATACATTTTGAATGCACCAGGCCTATCCAAATAACAGGAATCTACTGTATTTATTTATTTTATTAATGCTTCTACTTTCTCTTGCCTTATAGATTTGTGAAAAATGTTTATTAATTATTTATAATCCATTAGAGGCTTTTGCAGGAGATGTCTCTGACATTATAATTTGTGATGTCTCCTACCATACATGTACTGGGTACATGTATATCTGGAGAAGATATCACTTGTTATAATCTTATATTAATTGGCCTATACTGGCTATAGATTGTAGTTTGAGCTCGTCACCAACAAACTTGACAGTTCTATACATAACATCATAACGTAGTCACAGCTTGCTATGACAGCACAAATACATATTTCAAAGCTATAACACCACTAAAGCGATAACAGATATGCTTGTTGAGTTACGTCCAACTACGGTTCAAGCTTGTCTGTCATGGTCACGCCGTCCACCTGCCTGGACGGCCTGTCCAGGACGGATACATAATTATATTGGGATATTTTTCATTTTAAGGATGGGAAAATCAAAGCAGGTATACAAGAATGTTTTGTATGTAGAAAGTTATAAGAGACAGTAAATATATATAAAGAGTAATAGACAGTTTAAAACGTCATGTATCTGTTACAGCAAGATCCCCGAATGAGGAGAAAAAAGGTAAGGAAATGATGACACATTGGTTTCTGAAAATGAGACTGCTACGCGTAGCTGCTAGTGCAAAGAAGTCAGTCTTCGAGGTTGAGACAACCTTAGAGAATAAACTGGAGATGCATTGATCTCGTCGTGCATTCTAGCACTTTGTATCTAGCCTTACGTTCAATAGAGCGAGCGTTCTGTTACCGTTCAATAGAGCGAGTGTTCTGCTACCGAGATAAAACGTTTTGACACCAGTATTTGCATCTACATTAAATGAATGTGATATGATAGTATACGATCGATACCAGTCACATAGTTCCAGATCGCTCGCCCTATTGAACGTAATATAAGGCTTATGTTACTTTGCAAGCTGAGGCATCTGACTGTGACAGTATCTAATCATTGTAACACTGAGTAGTGATTTGTTGGGGAATATGTGGATGACCACAACCTACAACAGACACTGGTATATCGGTTATGTCAATGATATCGATGCTGATGATTACAATTATTAGTTACAGTCACAAAGCATTAATTTCTTCTGCTTGGGTAATCATCAAAACCAACCATGTGGCCATATTGTATTAAATTGATAGATGCAGCTGAAACTCGCCCCAGTCATTGTTTTTCTTGAAATACGTATCAGAAAAACCATCTACATTTTCAAGATAGTGAAATTTGACTGTATTTAGCTAGTACATGTATTAGGCGAAACAAAATAATATGTGTTTCCGGTAACCTGACCAATCCTAAAAAAACCGGTGCGACCATAAAGTTTTTAAGGAAAATAGAAAAAACAAACATTGGCGACCGATCAAGTCTAAATCCATATCGCCAACTAGCACATTTTTCTCTTTTGAAGCTGAAATTAGTAAAAATACCGAAACTGAAAGTGGTATTTTCAGAGAAATAGTAGTATCAATAGTAAAAAAAAAAATTATACGATACCTGGCTACCTACCCTAAAGAAAAGATAAGAGACTACCAACCCTTAAAAAATAGATACGAGCCTACCTACCTACCCACCCTAGTTTATTTGGCTTATGTAATCGGAACCACACATATTCTTTTATTTAACCTTATACATGTAGTAAATTGAGAGTTGCATGCTAATAATTGACTTTCCTATTCTTTGCTGCTTTCTGTATCTGTGGATCTGTGGACGCAATTCATTTCAGACACTAACCTGCTAATGACCTGTCCACCAGCACCTCCTCCACGGCACTCTGATCCAGGTATAACAGCTTTTCTCTGCCTATTTCAAGTATTTCATCTTGTCTGTCTCCTGTCTTTGATCATGAAGCTTACAAAAAAAAAATGTGTTTCCTGTTTCCTCACCGACTCTAATTTTATGCCACGACCCCAAAGTTTTTTAAAGAAAAAATAAATTCCCGAAAAAAGAAAAAAAAAATTAATAATTTTCGAGAATTTTGTTCTTAATAATTTAACAGAAAAATAAAAGCAAAACAATTTAACGGAAAAAAAAAACCAAAATATTTTCTGACTAACCTACCCTATTTTTTTAAAGGATGAAACAGGAAACACACATTTGTTTTTTAGGCATCATCTTTTATGTTGGTGTTGTACATGTACTACACATATCATGGGTGGGGAAAATGAAATTGTCAACCAGTCATTTTTATTACATCATTGGTTTAGGGACCATGCATAAATGTCAACGACTCAATGTGTTTCACAATCCGAATGAAGTTAGGATTTGTTTTGACCTCCTCCCTCCACTACTACTAATCCTAACATAAAACATTGATCGACTGTGGACCGATGTTTTACATGAAATGCAATCCAAACTTCTCCTCCTCACTTCTGAACTTTGTTCGGATTGTGAAACACATCGACTTAAATTTATGCATGATCCCTTACATTCCTTTTTTAAATAAATAGCATATTTTACTTTCTATCAAGCTTGGAATATAATTATGCTTTTGCTTTATATTGCTTTCTGAATGTAAAGAAAACCATCAAATGAACTCACATGGTGATGTATAGAATTATTAATGTTCTTGTCGAAGTTATCCATTACATAGTGACCCGGAAGATACAGAGTGCATGATATAGTCATTCATGACATCAAGCGACAAGGATTGGTGGGTGTTCGTTTTAAAAGGTTACCAGCCAAAATCGAGGGACAATTCACCTAAAACCCATATAATGACATACTTTGCCGTACCTTTGAACAAGACATAACATTTCCTTTGGATTATTTAATGTTAACAATTATTGCAAGTATTAGAAGTAGATGAATGATAAATAAATACCCCTTCATGTCTTGTGATATCAAAATTGATCAGCTCTTGTTGGCAAATATTCGGATACCGGTGTCCGTGGTGTAGTGGTTAGGAAATGTGTCAAGACTGGTATGTACTGGGTTCGAATCCTGAATGTGGTATGGGATTTCTAATTGCAGTGCTTTTGGATTATATTCTTTTAACTCGTGTTAGGAAAATTAAGATATCACAAGCCACTATATACTTTATTAAAAATTATTTATATATTCTTGTTCTTTTAACTTTGAATTATTTCAGCTGTGAAATTTGCATTTATTTAGGCAAATATTCATATCATATTAACATCTTGAAAGCTGTTTGTATAATCGATAATCTGTTGTTAAATTTTAATATATTTTACATATTTTATTGAAGTTCAGAGTCATAAAATATTTTTTTAAACAAAAAAAAGATTTCTTTGAAGCCTTAGTTTAAAATTGTATTTAATTATATAAATATTTTTAAATATGACCTTTGTTAGCTTAAATACAGCATATCAGAAGCGACAAGTGGTACAAATAGCACAAAAACCTTTCTCTTTTTTTTGGCCATAGACCACAATTATTCACAAAATTGTTTGTTGTTTATTTTTCAGTTCCGCAGATATTGTTTCCACAAGATACAGCTTCATCTTTACATCTCAAACAAAGGGTAACTTGTTTACTTTTAATAACAGGCTGTAACACAGACAATACTACATGCATTCCATTTTATGTAATATTACATTAAAATCACATTAAACAAATATAATTTAGACTGTATTGTAATAGCCGTATTCTTGATACCTGAATAGTTAAACCCTCTGATAAACAATTTAAATTAAACAAACATTATTTAGCAGTATAATTGTAATAGCTAGATTCTTGGTAACTTAAATATCCTCTGATAAACAATTAACATTAAACAAACATTCGTTTCTTTAGAGGTTCTAGAATAAGGTGGCCCGATGTCCAAGGCCAGTGATGTACTTTCATTTATAGCATGGCCAGTGAATTTTCAAATCCACTGGCTCTATTGCCATTGAATTTTTTTTTAATTCTAGAAGCCCTGGTTTCTTGCAATACTTCATTTTGCATTTGGATATTATATTGTGCTCTGTTCTTAATTCCAGTCGTTCTCGATAGTCAGTGGAAGCACGCCAGGCAATCCTACACAGCTGGAGAACAAACCACCGTCACCGCAGGCCAACTCGACAGTGCATTCCGCGATACCGCCGCTCCCACCCAGGGTGTCACCACGCCACGCCATTCCCGAACATCCCGATATCCCCCCACTCCCTGCAGCCAGGGTCGTGCCGAGAAGTGTTCAATCTCAGAAACAACCATCCAACACCCCACCCCCGATTCCCAGACGGACTAGTGTAGCCAAACACGGGCTGATGAGCCCCACGACCCCGCCGTCTGCTGACTCTAAGATGTAACCAGTGTAACCAATGTAACCTTTGACATCATTCCTATTGTGTGTTCTGACATTGTAACCATGTCGTTAATAATTAATGGACAAACATGGTAGCCGGAGGGTCGAGAGGTCAAATGACCTATCATCATCAGTGGACCTGTTGGGTTATTTCCCGTTCCAGCCAGTGAGCCACGACTGGTGTGTTAAAAGGCTGTGGTATGTGCTATCCTGTCTGTGGTAAAGTGCACGTAAAATATCTCTCGCTGTTATTTGTTAAGAGTAGATTATGTGGCGATATCAGGGTTTTTTTCTTTCCGAGACCATGTTCGATATAACTGCATGTCTGACATCCAATAGCCGTTGATTATGAATCAATGTGCTCCAGTGGTGTCGTTAAACAAACGTAGTTAATTTATATGGACAAACATAACAATATGTTTGAGAAGAGTTTCCAGGGTGGAAACTGTTGCTATGCTAGTAGTATTCAACATGGGCCATCCATTGAACAGTCACAATGCGTAGAAATCAAGGAGTACTTAGTGTAAATGCAAGTGGTAATTAATGGGCTTGTATTTGTAGGCATTCATTTGTTTTGAGTTATTTATTTGCCCAGAAATAAACACCACTTGATAATAAGGGTTGAAGAACAAAGTATCACCCTTAGAATGACTAGAATTTATACACTTAAGTCTTATAGAACAAGTATTATAGAACTTTGCTTGCAGATTTTCATCACCTGAACCCACTCACAATAATTTTGGTAATGACTCAGTTTGATTATAAAATTATCATTGTTAAAACTCAGTCTGTATATTAAATGTGTATCGGTTACAGTAAATAATTATGCATAATCGGTCTGTATAATAATAGTGTATACATACCGGTACCGATAAATTACAGTGAATAATTATATGTTGGTATATTAATTGTATATAGTTTACAATAAATCTGTATAGCGAGTGTATATTAATAGTGTGTAGGTTACAGTACATCTATAATCAGTCTGGATATTAATTGTGTATAGGTTACAAAACATGTGTAATCCGGAATTATGTATATTTACTGACATTTTCAGTAATTATGTATAATTTGTTTTATATTTGGAAAATATATATAAAATATCAATCTACATTTTATACTTATTTACTGAAATAAATTAATTACTGAATTATATATCTATAAATAATTTAGTTATCCATTTGGGGATTCTTTACTTTGTGTACAGTAATAATAACTCAAAACAATACACCTATAAAATGTCTTTGAAAGTTTGATAGTGTTTTTGTAGTTGGGAGTAGAGATGCATATATATACATGTATATACAACTGCAGGCCGTAGTTTATGTTAAATTGAAATTTACATAAATTATAGTGTATATTTCATGAGGAATTGTACATAATTACTAAACATGTATATACTGGCCATAACTTGGAATCCCTGTGTTTAATGAGTGAATGATGTGTGGTTGGGTGTGCGAGTTTGTAGATGAATGAATACAGAAATGTATCAAAGGATGAAATTTACAAAAGCAATATATAATTACTAATATCTAAATGCTGGAGAACAAGAGCCAATTTCACAAAACATTGTAAGTCTTAGTTTACGACTAGTTGTGGATGTGCACGTAAGTAGAGAAGTTTTGTTCGCTTACAGTTACTGATATGACTATGGTTAGTAGCCGAGAGACGTCATAGGTTTTTGCACATTGGTAACGTATTACTCTAGGATGCTATTTGTTTCTGAAGCCAATTACGTTTAATTATAGTTTGGGAAACACTTTTAGTCGTAAATGTTTTGTGAAATTGCCTCATGGTTAGTTAATAGTGTAATTAATGTGTGTAACTGAGAAGGGAGTTTGTTTCAAGCTGTGATATGAGTGGAGCACTCCCTCATACATTTTGTAGCTTATTTTCTAAAAATAGCTATAATTTGGTCAAAGTTCATGCTACTCTACCCCAGTTATCGTTACTCTTTCCAGATTTTTTCCCAGATATATATCACAATTTAAAAGCAATATAATTATTATTTCTTTTCAAAATTTCCATAAGGGAAAAAGAAGATTGATCTAGTAAAGTCTATAATGAGACCAGTGTGATTTATTGTAACTATGCAAAATAGAATAAAAAGATGTACATATGTAAATATTAAGTTGAATATTTGTTGGACCTCGAGTTGATATGCAACAGTTCAAGGATTGTACATTAATTACGCAATAACGGAGCCACGATTAAATATTTATTTATATATAAAGCAAAGAATGACCATTACATTGAGATATGATTTTGTGTGTATAGAGGGATTCAGTAATTCATGTCACTGAGACTCCCACAAGTGACTTACATAAAGCAACGAATGACAATTATCCATACATTGAGATATGATTTTATATGTGTTCAGCTATTCCTGTCACTCACAGAAATGAAACCTTTTGAGGTAGCCATTGTTATTTCATCTTCTACACAGCCTATTATTAATGTGTTGTAATATCCCTTGTAATATTTTATATTATATACATGTAACAAGCAGCACAAAGTTGTTATTTATTGTATGTCACACAACTAAAATTTCCTCTTTTTTTTAGTATTATCATCTATTGATTGACTTGAACAGTTCAGTCCTGTTCGTGATTGATTGTAGATTAATGACGTACTGAAAATATAATGTTACTAATCATGATATCACTAATACTAGTAGTAGTAATATAAAACAATTATTTCTTTCAGCAATGTAATCTTTGTACTTGGTAAACATGTTAAACTGTTATTAAACAGAATCATGACAATTCTACAGTTGTAAACAGAATTTATCCGGTTTGACAATTTTTCTAGTATTATCAGCCAATTTTGGACTAGAGTTTTAGATTATAAATATTTTTACATTGTGTATGATTGCTCAGCTGTGTTTGTGTTCAGGTAAAGTTAAAATTGTTACGTTTTTTTATGTAACACAATGGCTACGTCTACACGGGTATCGTTTTAACCTGTGTTAACAATAACACAGGTGAACTTATTTAACCCACACTAAATATGCAGCATAAAGTTAACACAAAGCAAGATAACGGCAGTTAATTTTATCAGGGTTAAAAGTATATCCATCATATGATGTCATTGATATTTTGTTTACAATATTTAAATTAACATGGGTTAACCGTCTACACGGGAATGTAAAAGGGAAGCGAAATATAATCTGGATAAAAGTGAAGTATCACCCTGGTTTAATTGCAGAGTCAAAATAATGTGGGTTAACTTTTAGTGCTGCATTTTAGCTCTGCATTTGTTATGTTACCATGTAGATGCATAAGCTGGGTTAATGTGTAGATGGGTCTATTATGTTAGTATTTGTTTTTGTTTTTCAACGTGTTACGTTTGTTACAGATCACAGTACATTTTAAAATACTGTAAAACAGGTGTTATTCATGAGTGTAATTTTCACATTTATAATATAAGTTATAACCTAAACAATTACAATCACGTGAATAATTTCTAAATAATATTGTTTCATTGTAAATGTCTACGTTTGTAGTAAATATATATATTGTACAGCAATGAACAAAGCTCCCCAACCTCGTCATTGACATTGATCTGGGGTATTTAATATTTTGTTTTAAATTAAAAAATTCTAGCAATGATATCCATTGAAAAATACAACAATTTCTCTTTTGCTAAGCATTAATTATATATTGCAAGTACATGTATATTGATTTTTTACAAATCACAAAAATGTACAGTCTCGAATATTTCCTGTTTTACAGTTTTAGCCATTGGTTTCTATGCAACCAGTTTGTTTTTGGACATCGTCTTATGACAAAACTAAACTGACTGGAATAATCATTTCTTTATACACTGGCCCTAATAATCATTGAGGTCTGAGCAAAGATAAACATGAACAAAAGGTGTGAATCAGTGAAGTTGTTCACACAAAGGTTTGTGTATGTTTATTTTTGTTCAATCCTCGATAAATCTGAAAGAAATAAGAGACTGTATTTGTAAGTAAATTTAGAATATACAAATCAATAATACCGGTAATACAAACAATTTGATATTCTTTTTTCGGTCAAAATTTAACAAATCAAAAATAAATGATGACATCATTAGAAGTTGTGACTTAAAAATATACAGTCAATGAAAACATTTCACAACATCACACAGTGTAATGATTATAACAGAATTAAATTTTTTCATGTAAATAATGTTTGGTTTTATTTTCAAGTTTGTACTTTTATTGTTTGAAGAATTGAATCATAAATCAAGTTTAAATTATGTTATATTTATTGACTCTCTGCTTACATTTTATTCACTCATTACCTGACTTTATTAACTTTTGTTAACGAATGATTAGCATAATATTACATTATGAAATTAATTTGACTTACATATACGCCATAATACTTACACATTATTTATTATTTCATATTTGTTTTTTAAAATAAATATACGTTGATGAAGAAATAAATTGATGTGTATATAAATTAATGTCGACATCAACATTTACCATTTTTGAAATTATAATTTTATGAACCCCCAAAAATGCCTGTAGACAAATGTGTGATGGGTGAATAAATCCATGACTTGGGACAAAATATTAGAGATAAATAAATACATGTAATTTTGTCCACATTCTCACTCTTTCCGAAAAAGAAAAAAAAAATTCCTATGAAAGTGTACATTTTCCAAAATAAGGCTATAGAAAATAGTCAGCTATTTTAAAGAAGAATTGCCACATTAGCATTAATCCCATCCTGCATTAGATGAGTGTTAGTGGGAGATGGGGTACAGGTAAGTAATTTACTCAAGTGACTGTTTAGACCCATTGGTCTCTTGTTCTGTTGGCTTTTTGTTTAAATTTATAATTTCCAAAAAATAATTTGTTACTTGTTATGTATCTCAACAAGATGCAGTGTAATGTCTCATTTCACAGAAAATTTTAATTAATTGATTTTCTATTGTTTTTGTTAATGTTATAAATGTTGTTAAACAGGGTTTAAGGGGAGTAACTCTAAACACAAATGTGTTATCTCATTCGGTGAATTATAATCAAAGAATACTCAATGAGTTACTTATTTCCATTGTATATCTAGGCCTTTATTTTCATTGAGTAATGTAGCGTGCTTTAATAAATAAAAAAACTATTCTCATTACTGCAACTCGTGTTTTTTCAATCGTACATTCACTTGCTTTCGCTCGTGATGTAGGACTGAAAACACACTCGTTGTAAATAAACAGGAACTCTTAGTATTCGGTATATATCGAGATTGTCCGAACAAGTAATATAATAAGATCAATGTTGGGCGAGATCATTTGTAAAAGTCATTTTAATACATGTATTGGTAGGTATTGATTTATGATTACAGTTCATGAATGTCTCAATTGTGTTCAATATAGCTATGTCCATGTTGGAAGCTGATCGAACTTATTGCTCATGATCAATATTTACTAATAATACTTCATAATTTGATCAAAATTTTTAAAGACTTTTTTTTTTGTATGTTATATATTTATATTTTATTTACACAGATATCGCTTGTAATCTAAATGATTGTGCAATTGATGAGTTGGTTTTTAAGAACTTATAGATCGTCACAGTGATTTTTATTTCATTCACATCTTTTTGTATTAACAAATGAGCAGGTGAAATAAAAACAATCACAATATATGTTTGTTGTAATTTTACCTTATTATGAATGATAATAGTGCTTATTAGTGCTGTTGTCCAGTCATATCCACCCCCCCCCCCCCCCCCCCCCCACACACACACACATAAATAAATTGTTAGCAGTCTGTCAGAAATTTACAGATGA
>JAULBR010084058.1:0-13433 GCA_032355825.1 Melanodrymia aurantiaca
ACTACTACTACTACTACTACTACTACTACTACTACTACTACTACTACTACTGCTACTACTACTACTACTACTACTACAACAACTACTACTACTACTACTACTACTACTACAGTAACTATTGCTACTAATACTACCACTACAACTTATTATTAGTACTACTAGAAGTACTACTACTACTACTACTACTACTATTACTACTGCTACTACTTTCACTGCTGTTACTATTTATTTATTAATTATTATTATTATTACTACCATTACTTTTACTAATATTATTACCGACTACATTAAGTAATAGTTTAGTAAATATACGCCTGGTATGTTACCTGATCCATCACAAAATGCACGGAACTTTTTTCTTCTGATTATGATAATGTAGCCTAATTGTGGTTAAAGGTAAATATCAAAGACGCCAAATCCAAAGGGAGCCTTAGTAGACATCGACATAAGGCAGCCTCTAGTATTTGTGCTCAGATCACTCACCATTTTGGCGCGAAATCGGGATCAATTGACTAAGGCACGAAACCAGCCACAACCAGCCAAAAGTAATCAATTTGCATATGAACAAAATTGAAAAAAAACTGTCCTTGTTTATCATAATTGCATACATTTATTACATGACTACAAACATTAACAGAAATATTGAAATGTAATTATAATACGTACAATTTCTTGATCTATGACGTACGGATCGATCTCCGAAACATGCTCCTGGATAGTTATAACATTTAGTAATGTCACGCTATAATTGTCTGGACATGCAGTAGAGTGGATACGTTTGGCGCGAAAAGTCGTTATTGAGTCTTCGAGGTTTTATTTCAATGTAACAGTACCATAACCAATGGAACGATTATACATGTATCAATATTAAAGTTGAGAATAAATAAATAAATATATAAATAAGTAATCAATAATGGGTTCAGTTTCTATAAACATCTATGATCTTATTATACCTAGCTTTGTATTTGTAAATTCAAACGATGTATGCCCAGAGAGGCAGTATTACAAACACAAATGACGTATCTATAGGCCTACTTCACTTTGTTGTAATACTCATTCAATTATTTTACAGACATATTATATTATATATACGTATAGCCTATTTTAAATTAATTCACGGTGTAAGTACTTAGTACATGTAATAATGTACTACTAGTATATATTGTATATGTAAACTGTACACTGTAAAATGCATTGTATTTGTAATATATTTATCAACCCGAATGTACATATAACAATTATAACATAATGTGTATTGCTGTCAAATAACATGCATATTTCATTTTGTGAAAAACACCAAGTAATTATATATATTCACTCATGGATAACGCTACTCATGACAATAATATCAACTTAAAACGTTTCTCTCAAATGTAATATATACTATAGTATTTTGTTTAGAGCATTCACATCTGCGTAGATACAACTGTTCTGATCATAGACTGATAAGTTAAGTTACCGACGGAATTAGTTGACACATGGCATTCATTCACGAATCTTGGTGTTTGTTTCTAAGTAATTACATCAAGAGTGTAGGTCCCGAATTTGTATTTTTCTCATGTCATTGCTCTTTAGTAATAATGCGCTTCATTTGCATAATCTGTCCACTCGAGTGCCTGTATTCATCATCTGAATTGTCATAACATCTCAGATTTAAGCCAAGTCAGAATTCTATTCTGTTTATTGCTAGTTGTTCAGCCTGCACAATACCTGAACGGAATAAGTAAGTGTGTGAATAAATTAAGACGATGTCATTTTAACGAAGCTGTCAGTCAACTGGCTGAATACACGTGGTTTACTTGCAAAAAGTGTTTCGCTTTTTGTGTGTAAATAAATAGCCTATAAAAGCACTTTTATATGAAAATCTTAAGACACATATCCTTTCTATTTATTTCACAGACATTTTGAATGTGGCTTTCGAAACCTTTTATCATACGTTGTCTAAAAATAAACTATCATATCTTTTTTATTGTACATAATATCAATTTAAGTTTATGAGTCTGTGGACTGACATTTGTTTGAATCCGCACATGCGCACACACACATTGTTGTGAAGATTTGCCAATAAAGCTACTATAACATTATAAATTTATAGGTGACAAAGACACGTGTTACTTGTAAAATATAGTTTTGAACTACGTCATGGAAGATGTGTTCAGTCAATGTACAAATTAAACAAAGGGCAGAGTCGTATTTTACACAAAGAGATGTGCCGGGTATGGTGAACAGCAGTCCTGCACGTGAGGCGCATTTTCTCTATAATGTTATACAAACACACGAGTACGCGCCCAGTTTTCTTCCTTTCTATTGGTCCATTCTGTCTTCCACAAGGCAGATGAATTGTTTTTTAAATGGTGCGGTATCCGAAGTGATAAAGCTATAGGGTTCACTTAGTTAACATAAGGTAGCATGACGTGTATAGCAAGAGGTGGGTGAGGTCCA
The DNA here is from genome assembly GCA_032355825.1 of Melanodrymia aurantiaca. Classification (NCBI taxonomy): domain Eukaryota; kingdom Metazoa; phylum Mollusca; class Gastropoda; order Neomphalida; family Peltospiridae; genus Melanodrymia; species Melanodrymia aurantiaca. The sequence goes on from JAULBR010084058.1 coordinate 2,443, forward strand.
AGGTTCCAGTCTCCTTATTGCCACAGTTGGGTTATTTCTCATTCAAACCATGCAGTGATCCACGTCTGGTGTATACGCCTAAGGAAAAGTGAAAAAGTGCACTTAAAAGAATCATTGATGTTAATATGTAACAGCTGCTAGAATATGTAGGTGTCGACAACTGTTTTCTTCTGATACCATGTTGCATCATAACCATGTGTTTGACATCAAATAACCGCTAATTATTCATAAATGTGGTCAGTGGTTACCCTACACAAATCAACATTTTCTTTTCTATAGTTATAGACTCTCAACAAGTTTGGCGCCAAAACTTGAAAAGTGTCCTTTCTGTTGCATCTCCAGACAATAGCCCGATCTTAGAAATGTTTGAACTAATTAGTTACAGATTTTGGCGACGTAATCATACGATCTAAAAAAGACAATTGTACATAATTATTATAATGATATTTTGACATATATGTTGATGTTTATAATAAATTTATGCAATTATGTAGATAAACAAAAATTAACAAGGAGTGTTTTCTCTTCTGTTTATACGCAAATGAATTTGCATATAACTAACTGGCTCTATACGTTGTCACGTCATCGCACTTTTCGCGCCAAAATGGTGAGAAATTTTATTTAACATAATAGCAATCAATACTCGCAAGAAGGAATTTCGCAAGGATATAAAATAAAATAACGCGGATCCAGAATGTCTGAACATGTAGGAAGCACACTATATTATAGAAGTTGTAGTACATCGGCCTATTTGTAAAATTGAGAACTGTATATATATAAACTTGTTTACCAACTATAAGAGGAGTACGGGTCGTTTCACCCAACACGTAGGCACGGGGTGTTATGAATACATGTAATTGTGATTTCCAGATACTTAACTTCATATAATTATATCATAATATAGTCTTCCGATAAAACTCTACAAATGTAACCATAACGCAGGGAGCACATTACGTTTTAGTGACGTGTTTTATGATTGGGTAATTTTTACGTTTTACTAACCAATGGCAATGCAGCTATTAAATATGAATCACAGTGTTTGGTATAATGCAACAGACGTCTCATAATTATGTTGAAGGTGTACTGGCCTGCGCACTGAGTAGAATCATTATTAGCATGTGGGTGATTAAGCTGCATCACAGTAATGCCGGTTTAAGCGTATTTATAACAATATTAAACACATCGGTGTTTTTACTAAAAAAAATTATATAAAACTGCTAATCTCGTTTATGTTCCTCGTGAATTAGTTTTCATTTTAATCACTCGATTGGCTAAAAATGGTTGTTTCTTTACACCGTTGACTGTTCCTAAACAAAATTTGAATGTCAGAAATATTCAAATATTTGTAATGTCTGATTATTATTGCTGTTATCTGTACCAATACAAACAACATTTGGTGAAATAAGTGTAGGCCTACAAATTGTCTCTATATAAATAATAATATAGGCAGTCTGCAGTTTTTTGGTTTTTTGTCTTCACTTGTTTTAAAAATCACCACGGTGTGTTACAAATCGTTGTGACAGCAATACTTATTGATTCAATGGTAATCAGAAGGTGCAGGTTGCGTATAATTTTGGATATAATTTATTCTAAATGTAATTTAGGCTAAAAGAACATGGAACCCGCCATTTTTTCTTCATATTTCTAAATACATGTATAAATTTATATGGCTGATATTTATAAATTTATATGGCTGATATCATTATAAGCGGTATTATGTACATAGTGTTGTACGACTAAAGTGCGGGTGTTGATATAGATATGAGATATCAATAATTTGGTTTAAATATGAGGTAAATTGCTCTTAGATTAGTGTTAATATCATGTCGACGTTATCGCTCACTGTATAAATATGTGAAGTCCGGAAAATGAATTATTATGTTCGTATAGGACGTATTTTTCCATTTACACCTGCATTGATGATTGCCCACTCACTCACTATAGGCTGGCTACACCACTTCACAACAGCATAGCATAGTATTTGAGATGTAGTGTACCAGCTGGTAGATTAAATAACGGGTTCTTCGATTCAAGATCAAAGGCCATGCCGGCAAAATTGACGGCCAGCGTGTTTCATCTCTATTGTGACGCGCAATGAATGACGTGAACCAGTATCCCGGATGAAATAATTGGCGTGGTCTGTCATCATTCTGTGTCCCCGTCACTGATTGCTTTTCAATGTTAATAGATTCTGTGACTTTTGATGTTTTTAATTCTATTTTTACCTGCGCGAGACGAGTGTTTCCCCGCGTAAAACGGAACGACGCGTGGCACAGCGAGGCCGCTGATTGGTCGAGAGCCGCTCTCACCTGCCAGTTACCCTCGAGTGCCGTTTTGTTGGGATGCGACAGGTGTTTTCGTCGTGTACAGTTATCTTCTGTCCAGGTCCCACAGTACTTGTAGTTGTTTTTTTTATGTTTGCAGTTACAGTTGTAGGCCTTATACAGAAGTAGCCTGATTCGGTCTGTTTATTCATAATTAAAACTGAAAGCAAGCTGGAACGAATGTGGATAATTCAATGCAATAAATAAAAATAAAACAATAATAATATAAATAAATAACTCAATCATTTAACAAATAACGTTAAATCTGACTTGACCTAAAACTTATATTAATACTCTGTAATGCAAAATCCGTTTACTTTTTGTGTGGAATAAAATACACTTTAAATTATATAATTATTTTACAAGTCGTATCGGTTTAAATCAAGCATGAACTTTTGTATCACCCATTAGAGGCTTTGGCAGGAGATATAGCTGGCATAATAAAGTTGTGATATCTCCTACTTATACATATATCCATAATTATATAAAAACATTTTTTTTTATAAGATATCACTTCATACATTAAATAGAATCACTCACCGTTGATGCGCATAAAAAGGTGATGACGCAGTAAAGAGCGTTATATGCAACTTGCCTGTTTAAGTTGTACGAATAACCACTAAACACGGAACCAAATAGTTCGAACACTTCTACGGTCACTGTTACTGTCTGAAGATCAAGCAGCTCGGAAACATTTTGAGCCAATGTCGGTGATTGAGTGTGTTTAAGTAAACATGACAATACAAAACTTGACGTTACAACATTAAATTTGTCACAATCAGATAATTATGACGCCATGTCTTTGTGCAAAATTGCTTCGTTTTGACTTAATTCCTAATAATAATTATCGTAAGTAAACTGCACCATGATGTGTAATGCAAAGAATACACCTCGACAACCCTCGGATTTTAAACGTTTATTAACTCCGCAATGATGCTTAGAAGTTTTTACGTTTTTATCATCAATTTATTTAACATTTTCGTTAATATCCATCTTGATTCTTAAATTAGAACTAAACAATTTAATGTTGTTACAAATGAACCTGACAAATTTTGGCTAATGGAGAAATTTTGAATAGCTAAAAATTAATACATATTGATTTTGTAAGCAATAATATGTAAGTAAATGATAATTTTAATAATAAAAATTCTCCATGAGCCAGAAATATGTTACAAATAGCATTAGATGCGCATGCGCAAGCACGGTGGTGTATGTCTTAAAACTAGGCATTGTACCTTTAGAAATGTTTGGACAAACTACTTATAAAATTTAATGTTTTGAACAAAAGTAATTTGCATACTTTTTATTACTATGATCAAAAGCATAAACGTCGTGTTTAATTTTGTCTATGCATTTCCATTGTAACTTGTAACAAAAAATGACTTGGCTTTATGTTTATTACTTAAAGAGAATCACTCACCATTTTGGCGCGGAAAACGCGATCACGTGGGGTGGATGTTGGGTGGGTTATACGTAAATAAATGTGTGTATAAAACGAAGAGAAAACACTTTCCGTATTTATCTACATAACAGCATGCATATACATGTATTATATATTATAAACATTAACATAACTGTAAAATGTCATTATATTAGTTAAAATTGCGGTTTGTACATCGTACGAATACGTCGCCAAAACATGTAGCTAATTAGTTCGAACATTTCTAAGGTCACACTATATAGTCTGGATATACAGCTGAGCGGAACTGTTTGGCGCGAAATGTCGTGATTGGGAGTCTTTGAAAAACGTTGGGATAGAATATCACTTATTTATAATTTGCAGTAAGTTGTTTGAACATGTATTAATTAATTATTTGAAGGAAAACAATGCTGTTGTCATATATTGTGTGTTATACAGCGTCATCTGGTTGCTAAATGTGTGTCATCTTTTATCATCATATAATTCTGATCAATACGGCATTGTATATAGGATCCAATGTTTAATATTTGTTTGGTATAAAATATTTTTACATTAAAAAAAGCTTGAAAAATTCTTATTATTTTAACCTTGAACCTAACTAGATTTTATAAGACAGATGTGTACGCGCGAACCAGCTACTCATCTACATACTCAAGCAGCTAGTTTCTGCAATCAGAACCATAAAGGCGAAATTAACACGCATCTAGTTTTTGATAGGCGGCGGCAGCTGGTCGCGGTCATGTGACCCAGCTACCCGATCAAGATTGCCGTCTGAACAACGCTAGCGTTCTCATTTATTTTCCGCTTTTCTTCTTTTTTTAGTCGTTCTTTTTACATATTCTTATTCCATTGTCTCTTTCTTTCGTTTACATTTTGGATCTAATTTTTTCTTTTTTTACCATAAATTATATGATAATTATCTTCTGCCTTTGTCGTCTTTTTCATCAGTCGGTTGATGTGTGTATTGTTTGATTTGTTTTGACTCGCTCGCTATTAATACATTTTCCTTGTCTATATTTTATTTTGAATCTAATACAATTATGTATTTATTTAAAGTAGTAATACATTAAATAATGGGTTTTTAACACATAGTCATTTAAATTCGTTCTCTTGTCTTTGTCAGTTGACACCAATAAACATTATAAATTATCTATTAAATTGTAAAATGAAAATTATACATAATAATAATAATATTATATTCTTATTATATTATTATTATTATAGTTTTTCAAACAAACAATACCATCTGCACCCAAATGCTACGAAATGTCAATAGAATTATTATTGTTGTTGACATAATAAAAAAAAATGTGTCGCCTGTATACGTTACAAAGATAGAAAAAACACACAAAGGCGCTCGATCATCGAAGTGTCAGTTTAATTAATATCAAACATTGTAACTTTGTTTGTTAAACTATTTTAAGATCAGACGGTCTTTCAAAATGCCAGGCGGACTAATTTCTATTAAAAGTAAAATGTTCCACTCCATCTGCCCGTGTGTGGAACCATGTGTGGGAATTTGGCGGGCACGCGCGCATTGTGTGGCAGACGACAAAAGGCAGGTGCGAGTCGCGTGCGCTCACTGCGCGTTGGCGAAGGAAAATCGATAAACATTCAAATGCCATTTCCCAGAGCAGCTGTGATGGAATGCCGCCTCATCTTCTGATACAGTAAGCCGTTTTCAGTTATTTTCTGCTTTTTGTGTATTTTATATCCGTGTATTCTGCGTTTTACTCTAGAACTGAACTCGACTTATTATTGTCTTATATATATTTTATAAGAATTCGGTTGCTATTTATTATTAGTTGTTTTAATTCCCATTGTTTGTTTAGTTTGTTTGCATATTAATTGTTTGTTTTTGTTATGTACCTTCTACAACGTGTTTAACTGTGTCAACAAAATATAAACAATGAATTAAATGAGTATATTTTGATAAATCACACGTGTAGGCAATATTCCTGGAAGTAAGCGCCATTTATTATACGGCAGGAATCTACGTTTCAGACTGGCGCTATTTTGTTCTGAATTGCGCCATTATTTTAAATGCATCATTTTGCCAGGAATAAAATAGTAGACAATTTCTAAAACAATATTAGTTTTATTAGTCTATGATTACGCAGTAATTTATTTCAGATTTTAAAATTCACAAATTTTGTTTATTTGTTTTACAAATTTGTATTTTTTATAATTTGTATTTTAAATATTTTAGCATTTACAATTGTGTTTAAAGAAACGCGAGCGCACCTGCTTGCCATTAGGAATCAATATACATTTTATAGGCGGTGTTTGAAGTAGGCCTACTTGTATTTTTGTATTTTAAAACCATTGTATAATATTCGCATGTTTGCTTGTCTGTAAATTTATTTGCCTATTTTAAAATTATTATTGTATATGATATTACGGAACATTAATACCGGTAGTTTAAATATTCCGCACATTTCACAGAATGAACATTGACTAGCGGAGTCGGACAAAATATTCCTTTTGTCATCAGTCACACAATGTGCGCGTGCCCGCCAAATTGTCAGGCATATATTTGCACAATGTTCAACACATGCTAAACAATTAAATATGATATGGTTGTTTGCATCATTTGTTGACACAATTTAAGTATGTGGGATACATGACTACTATTGAGTGAAGTATTTGTTTTTATTATTATTACCATGGCAAAGCTATTACGAAGCGCGTCGATATTTATTGTTCTGGGTTCAAGAGATGCATCTCATACTGGGTGCATAATTATTTGAAACCAAGTGCACAATTTGGCACGGGGTACACAATATGACATCAAAAGTACAATTTGACATCACGTGCACAATGTGGTATGGGGTGCACACTATGACATCAGAAGTACAATTTGATATCAAGTGCACAATTTGACATCAGATATAAAATTTGACATCAGATAAAGCATATTAATTATTAATCAGCGGCTATTGGATGTCAAATGCACTGTTAAATAGATATCGACACTGGTCACATAGGCTACTCTTTTTCATGGCACTTTCCAAAAGACAGGATAGCACACACCACATCATTTGGTAGATCAGTTGTGGATCACTGGTTGGAACTGGAAATAACCTAACGGATCCACTGAGGAGAATCGATCCGTCGACCTATCGAACATCAGGCAGACGCTCTTGCACTGAACTAAGTCCCGCTCAAAACATCAGATGCACAATTTGTCATCAGATGCATAGTTCGACATCAGATGCATAACTTGACATCAAGCGGACAGAGAGAAAGAGCGAGAGAGAGAGAGAGAGAGAGAGAAGAGAGAGAGAGAGAGAGAGAGAGAGAGAGAGAGCTATAGACAAAGATGGATATATAGAGACAGAGCGCTTGGCACCAGACGATTTCGATGACAAAAAGAAAACACTCAACAGTCGTTCTTGTTCACATCTTTCCTACAAAACATGTTTATACAGTAATAGTTGCAATGACGTCCAGTCATGTGAATCCGTTTTAGCTGAGGACACACGGCAGTAACTTCATGAATACAGAGGTGGTGTTATGATGATAATGGTGATGATGTATGATGTGAGGATTCGCTCAACTCGTGATGTATGGTGAATTATGTGACAAGTTGTACGGGCGCCGAAATCAACGGTCGGCCTGTCTCCAGAAAGAATGACTGCTGATAAAACAGTCTGTACTCTGCACACTGGCTAGACAGAAATATCACCAGAAGCTTGATAAAAAAGCCCTCTGTATTGACACAAGTTGGCAATGCATCAAACTGCTTTAAACAAGAAGACTTGTAATTCCAAAATGGGATGGACAGAGTTTAAATAAAATGACGCATCACAAATGATCCATATGCAATAACCTGTTAATATAATATCTGCCATGTTGAAATCTAAATGAAAACGAACTAAACAAAAGCAATGCACTCACAAACCACTCCAAACCCGAATTCATGAAAGAACCCCATCCGTAAAAAAGAACTTGATAAAAAACGATTAAAAGCCCCTTGCTAATTATAAAATAGGACTAGCAGATTTCCTTTCTCATACTAACACGGTCATGGACAGTCAGACGAGGCAGCCGAACTGCCTGGCAATGACAGAAGTGCTTGAACCTTAATTGGATATAAGTTGTAAAGTTCTAATAAAATTCATTTTGTCCCATGACTGGTAGGTATTGGGTGGCGTGCGAAGCCTGCTCGAGGGGTTGGGATTTTTAATCGCAGTACCTGCCCCAGTAGGCCTACTTCACAAGTCTCAATGGGTATGTGTACATCACGTAGGCCTACACGGGCCAGTGGCTCACTACTGGTTAACAGAGGTTGTGATATGTAATGTCCTGTGTGTGGAAGAATGCATTTATATGATCCGTTGCTGTTTAGTATTAAGCAGCGGGTAAACTCTCAGTCATACTAACACTAACGTCTGTTCTGAGCAGCCCGACTGCGTGTCTAGACAAAAATTGCCAGAGAGGTGTTTATAACGCGTTATTTTAAAAAAGGCGTTCCTAAGTCTTCAAATTAAATACTAGTTAATGTTATTAAAGATATTGGGAATTAGTGGATAAAGGGAGGACACGGTCACTGTCTCTGATCTCCCCTGGATCTGCAGACTTCCAAAATCTCCACTTCCTTCAATAAAAGTTGTTATTCTGAACAGCTCAAACAAACAAGGGAGACAACTCGTGTGGATATACGGTAAATATTTATCGTAGCTAATACAGAGTTTGTTCCCTTGTTCCCAGAAACTGATCTTTTTTGTTTATCTGTGTTTTTGTTGTTTCAGGGAAAATTATACATGCTATCAACAAAAATATGCCAGACACCTAATAACACAATGGGATACAGACATACAGGTAAGAATCTAGAATGACTATTGGTTGTTTGCACCGAGAACTTTGAAATGAACTTTCAATTTGTACTTGCTGTTATCACTAATATGGAAACTCGTACATACACGTAACAAATCATAACGACAATTGGCAGTTTGTACAGATAGACTAGTAATTAACATTATATTCTGTACGCACTACTAATTTTATGACAGATTTCAGAGGTGATAATCCTTCAGTTTCTGGTTTTCTTGTAAATTATAATGTAGTAGTCGATTTTCTTATTATTCCACATTACATTTCTATAAACCAATCTCCTTTATTAGAACATTTTTTTAAATAATTTTAAATATTTTTTTTTTCGTCTTTAGTTTATAATCTTAAATAAAGAGTTATACTAATTTCGCTGTTGTTTATCGCGTATTTATTCATCGCAAAAATGTGTTGTCTGCCACCTATATATAATAACAAGGATGCAATTTGTTTTTAAAATTGTGATTAGCAGTTTCTCCTATACTGGATGAGTAAAAATTTTGCATCACGATCGCAAGATTTTGCATAGCTTTTTGCGATGCGATTCTGGTCATTTTGCAGCTGTCATTGACATTTTTTAATTTCCATTTTTACCAAAAATATTAGATCAACATTCGCTCAATAAAGCAATAATGTGAAAGATAAAACTACATTTGCACGAGCAAGAGCCATTTGTATGATAATGCACCATATGCATGATAAAGCACCCTTCGTATGATAAATCATCATTTGCAAGGTCACGACTGGTTTATCAAATTCCGTGGTGTGTGCTATCCTGTCTATGAGAAAGTGCACATAAAAGATCCCTTGTTGTCATTCGTGGAAGAGTAGCCTATGTGTCGGCAGGGGGTTTCCTCTGTGACCATGTGTCAATATAACCATACGTTTGACGTCCAATAACCGCTGATTTATAATCGATGTGTTTCTAGTGGCGTCGTTAAATAAAACAAACTTTTTATTTGCAAGATAAAATATCCGTATGATAAATTATCGTTTGCATAATACAATAATAAATCACTATTCGCATGATAAATAAAGTGCATGATAAATTCAAATTCAAGTGAAAAAGCCTCGTTTTGCATGATAAATTACATTCACATAATAAAGCATCATTTGCACGGTAAAGACCCATTGACGCGATAAAGTAACAATCGTATGCTAAAATATTAAAAGCAATATTTGAATAATAACGCCGATATCTTAAGGCACGAACCAACAACCCGTAGTTCTGCATAGCTACTATTATGAAATGAATTCAGATGAACTCTAAATGATTGACTGTGTCTTTCATCTTATTGAATTTAATAACACGCTAAAATGAGTTATTATAGAAAATTTACGCCTAGATATGCATCAATGCATCCAGTTAACACATACTTTAATAGAAATGTGGCGGAATGTACATTGTTGGGGCATTCACCATAAAAAAATGCACATACAAGAGAAACATTTGTGATTTAATATCACACAGTTATAAGAAAATGTCAAAAGTGTGAAAATAATAAAGAAAGGTATGGGTGCATAAGAAATGCGTGTGTGTACAAATAGGCGTGGTTCTCTACCGTGGAGCATTAACTTGGGATTTGCTTCTCAATAGATACTGAATGTGGATTTGTACAGATGTAGGGTGGTCTTCGTCTACTTGATATTCTCGGTGAAAATTCACCGTAATACACATTACTTATGTTGAGAGTGCGACTGATTCCACTGCCTGGGGCAAGCACCTATGTAAACATAGTGTTTAATTGTGTAAACACCACGTATCATGTATGTACCAATTTTACTATCCTATTTCAATTGTACGACATTTGCTAATGCTCTCCAGTTGAGGGAGGCGTATTTTTTAAATATATAAAGTTCATTCCGAAACGCTTGCTTGATAATAATGAACTATTATTATATTTACACCCTCAGGTATTTTACCTTAATCTGTTTGCCTGTATGTCAATAAAATAAAGTAAAGCTCCTCTTCAACTCTGTAGCGTATGTAGTGAACACATTCGAGTCGTTTTCATGCATGCAGTAGTTTACTCTCTACATATCACTTGCAGCATAGTTAGTCTAGGTCTACATTCAACTTTCTTATAATGGACGCATAAGGAAAAAACTATTTATTTGCAAATAAATGTTCCCGTTCTGTGTTTGTAGTTTATAAATGTAAATACAAACAATAACAATGAACAAGCAGGTTACAAATCAACTGACAGGTTTGTTATAGCGAACACAGCGAATCAAGTCTACTATATACATGCTGTTTACATGTACAATCTATCTTCTTTTTTCTTAGTAAGGACTGCAATTTACTCTTAAATATTTTAATTAGAAAGACAATGAGAGACCTTCCTAATTATCTACCCTGAGCAAACAGCCAATAGGTGGCGCTTATGATAAAGGTCATCGGTTCCATCGTCTGC
>JAULBR010084069.1:0-13432 GCA_032355825.1 Melanodrymia aurantiaca
CGCAGTACTCGCGTGTCGACTTAAGTCGACACCGGTATTCAGAGCAAAGTTTGACGTTGTCGACTTAAGTCGACGTCTGTAGTCAGAAGGTTAAAAGTAAAAACATGTCGAATGTAAAACGTAATGTGATTGATCATTATGAAATCATCCAAGGGATGTAAACGTTATTTCAAATTATTTTCAAAAGAGGGCGTTATTATTGAAAGTGAAAATGTGACGTAACTGTGCCAAGGGTAAATAGTCTATTAATTAGTGGAAAGTCCCTTGGCTAGCGAAGATGTTGTGGGAGGTGTAGTTGCATATATAAAATATTTTCTTATTTATAATTATGTAATTATAATAATTCTATTTGATATATTGACCTCGAGATCCGTCAACCATGACATAAGAAATAAAGGCAGGCCTGAGAGAATAGAAAATTTGCATAACTCAAGGCAATTTGTTTTGCATAACCCATTACAAAATATGTTGCTATATATGTATGTACAGTGACATTAGTTGTAGTGGGAATTAGCAGAAATCTAATTTATTATGGGTGAATATTGAATGTGGCAGATTTATTTACATTACCAGTGAACAAACATGTTTCATGGATGATATTGATGCATACAAATTCCTGTTGCCATAGTTAATTTAGCTCATAATGCATATTTTCCTGTTATTATTTTAACTCATTTTTTTCCATACCATAGTACATTGTATTTTCATAAATAAGGCAGATAAAAAAAGCGATTTTAAATGAAATATATATACATGTGTAATACAGGTATAACTTTTTTTTGGTAAGTGAAAAAACTGGGTTATACAAAACAACTGTTGTTCGAGTGACATGCGAACCAAATGATTATTCAGCCATTTTTACATGTCAAAGAAATGGTATAAATAAAAAATAGTTTCAATGATTACATGATAATACATTGGGCATCAATCATTGTCACTGCTTATTCCAAAAACTTATTTACTTTAGATACTCAATCTCACTGCCAAAGTGAAACTTACACCACAAACTTCACCATAATTAGCATAGTCATTGCACATGATTGGCTGAACTTGGAATCTTTTGGGGTGGGGCGTATGCACATCTCTTCCCGACCCCTACTCCATCACCTGATACAGTTATGGATTGTTGAAAGTCATGGTAGAACATGGTTTTGTTAATACTTTTTAGTGAAACTGCCTGTACATTAAAACAATATTGAGAAAACAATTTCATGTTAACTTTATTTAAGTACCTGTAGAGTACTTGTGGCCAATTATCATTTTTATTTTTTGCTGACTGATTTGCATATTCTATTTACAGAATTGCTTTCAACAAATTATGTTTTGCTATTTTTGAATTGTGAGTGTGAACTTCCAAATCTATTGTATTTATTTGTATTTATTCCGATTAACATATTATCTATTTTATATATTTAAATATTTGTTGTTGCAGTATCCACTGATTCTGGGGATCACAGTGGCCTGCATGTGGTGTATTCTGGTGTGCTTCAGTCGGCTCTACCTGGGCATGCACAACATACTGGTAAGACAAAACCTTTATTCACATACCTTTTAACCCAAGTAAGATTGTAAGTTAATAACTTTACTTAAAAATAATGGTTCTGTAGCTTAATGCACAAAACAAAGTATTATGCAATTTAATATTAGGGTTCAAACTACGATACAGTTTCGTCTGATATCCATAGTTGGAATAACTAATTAAAAAGAATAAAATTTAAAATTTCCCCCACCCAAAAATTACCCAAAATTTTAAACATTAAACTTTACATTGGCACAGTCGACTGGATAAAAATTGTGGTTTTGTTTATTTTGTCCAAAAAAAAAAAACGGGGTAAATATCCAATTAATATATATCAACCTAATGTTAACTACCTAAACAAACAAAAACAAAGACATATTTGAACTTGGTTTTTGAAAACAAAATGAAAAAATTCCCTTTTTTAAAAAATGTAGGACCTTAGAAAAAAGTTCCAGATTATACCCTAGATACTCACACATTTGTTATTACTTTTGACACACAGTTGTACAATATTATAATAATATATTAATACATGTAATACTAAAATGTCCATTGTATGTGTCTATGAAATTGAATGTAATTTATGCCATTCTCAGATGTTCATTACTTTACTTGAGATGTAAATGGTGATTTAAGTAAAACAAGGATTAATACCAGTTGAGAGTGGTGATACTAATAGATAACTTTCAAGTACATGTATCGGGGTCATCACACAAACCCGGTTCCTTTCATCCCAACTTCTCGGTGACTGTGCATCATTGTAGTCACAATTAAGAAGTACCAGTGCATGTCGCTCATCGCTTGTTGAAGTAAAAGCTTGCACTGGACAATGCATCCTGTGCTTTGTGAGCGTCAATACAGCAGCCTATGTGACATAACAGCCTTTTGGGAAGAGTTTGTCCTCCAGGCCAATCAAAAGCGGACCCATTATATAAGACAGACATTATTGTTAAATTTCGTGGATTCATCTAGAATTAACTCTTGATCCATTAACAGGAATCACTCCCCTCCAGATTGATTCAGTTAACAACAAATAACAACATTTTAAATCATTGTAAATTTTAGATAACTTTCTCTTCAGTTAATACAACAACATTCACCAAAAGCGTCTATTTAAATAATATTCCACATGGCACAGCCTTTACATGCTGCCCGTAATCGGATGGATATCAATTAGAGGGAAATGTATTTCTGTTGTTAATTTCTTACTTGCTAATACACAACCGTTTAAAAGAACACCATAAGATTTATTGTCTCGCACTCGTGGCCTTTTCACAGGTCTTGAGACAGACATGTCATTTTGAAAGACAGTAATTGGCTTCACCATGGAGAGAAATTAATGTACAATACTGTCACGTAACATCATATAATTACAATAATTACAGATAATTGGTTCCCATTACATTGTTAATACTACATGTAATACTTAAAGTATTCACCGATTGTCTGTGACAATTAGGTTATATGTAGTCAGTATTATTATTGATTGAGATATAGATTATAAAAACTAGGTTTTTGATGGTATGTAAGAAATAGAATACTATAGTTATGTTTGTTTCATGACTCGTTGGTTAGAAAAAATCCAACTCTGTCACTCATTTAGTATTCTCTATTTCTTACTGACTACAGGTGTAACTTTGGGAGCATGTCTTGAGTGTCACAAAGAACATGGTGAAAATAATCAATAAAACATTGATATCAAATTGCATCATATTTAACTTATTTGTAATGCATGCAGGGATTCCAGAATTTTCTTAAATTTCACTTGCCATGGGGCCAGTGGATTTGAAAATTATGTTACTATATATTAATATGTTACTTTATATCTGTGATAAGAGAAGCATTACAACCTGATTGTTACTCTATATTTACAGGACAATGTCTATATCTGTGATAAGAGAAGCATTACAACCTGATTGTTACTCTATATTTACAGGATGTGCTGGTTGGACTGGTGTTTGCAGCGGTCATGATGTTCCTAGTGATGCCATACCTGGATGTGATGGACCAATTCCTGTTAAAGCATCCGATGGCGCCGTTCTTTGTACTCACTGCTCCCGTCGTGTCTACCTTCGTGTACCCCAAACTGGACACTTGGAGTACAGCGCGAGGGGACACGACTGGTATCGTCGCCATCTGTGCAGGCTGCTATTTCGGGTCATGGCTCAACTTCACCCAGGGCCTGATGTCTCCATCAGACATGCTGCCTCCCTACCCGTTGACCTTCCTCCAGATGGACATCATGCTGTTTTCAGTAATACGGCTCCTTGTTGGACTAGTGCAATCCGTAGCAACATTGTTTTTAACAAAGTACTTAACGTATGCAGCACTGTGTTACATTTTGAAAATGGATTCGAAGGACCCTAAGACCAAACAGCAACTGATTGTAGAGTTGCCATACAAGTACCTTACAAATTTCATCGTCTCATTCAACACTACATACACCACACCACTAACCTTCTGTTTGTTAGGTATACAACGTCTTTCTTACTACTCCGAAATTTAATGTTATCTTTATGTTAGGTTGATAATTACATGATTTTGACACTAGTAGACTAGGTAGGTATTTATACTAGCTCGAATGTAGAGCTAGTTGGTTTATTTTAAAATTTAAATAAGAACCCAATCATAGCAGAGGTTCTCCTGAGAGATCAAGCAATATTATTTAGGAAAGAAAAGAAAAAAATATGCAAACATATATTTTATTCAAAAGACTATATTCTCAGTTGTCATGTGCGAATATTTGTGATTATACATACATACATAAGTAAAAGTTTTACTGTGGGGTTTTTTTCACAGTGGAAGCACATCTGCAGTCATAATCATATTCTATATCGGAACATAATTCATTTTTTAATAGTTGATGAAAAAAGCTTTTTGATATTAAATCTTTGATTTCGTGTTAGAAAGCAATGAAAAGTTGTATGTAATATAATGCTAATAATTGGAAGCTTATTATTTGAATTGCTCAGTAGTTGTAGATATTGCCCGTCATATTTAACACACTTTTTTTTACCTTAATGACTTCAAACAATCAGTGTTGTTTTTTCATTCTCTGTTACTTATAAAGTGATAGCATTTTGTAATTTGTTCACTAATTCATTCGCTCTTTCATGTACATCCGGTCTGCTTTGATTGGCTAATAACGTTCATCTGTGTACATTACATAAATGACAGTAGGGAATAAACGATGTCTTTTTTTTATGCAATGATACTAATTTCAAAGAAATTAATCCGAACCGATGCCTTTCTTTGAATTGCAGAGAGATTATATGTATATATAATATGGTTGTTTGTTTTGTTGATATATTTTTACACGCTATTGTACTGTCAGATGTTGATAACAATCTGTTTCATATTATTTTTCTTAAACTTATTGTTTTGTTGGGTCTGTTTACATTGGTGTTTACCGGTAATGGATACCAATGACAACTTTTAAATTGTGTTAATTTTTCACGTTCACTTAATTGCTATTTACTGCAGTAACTCATTTGTGTTCACCACTGTAAACAATTTTTGTCTCAAACTTTATCAAATATATATAGGAAGAACATTCATTTTGGCTTGTCCATTTGTCCTTCCATCCATCCCACATTGATTTCTGTTTAGTAATTTACTAGATTGTATATTTTTATTTTTGATTTCAAGTATATTCTATCATACTGAAGCTAAGAATTATTGGGTCACAACAAACCTAAATATTAGTTTATAGTTGTGCCTATTTTGTTTCTGTATAATCATTTTTGATAAATTCAACAGATCTATTTTTACTAAATTTTACTTATAAAAATATTTATCATCCATTAGATGCTTTTGCAGAAAATAACTTCGGCGTTATAATTTATGATATCTTCCAATATCCTCCGGAGATATCACTTCTTATAATCTTGATGAGTCTACAGACTGTTTTTTTTCTAACTCGACAACAAGAAAGCTGACAGTCCTAAACATGACATTATCACGACTTCTGTGATGTCATGCCTTGTAGGCAAACATTTCAAGTGTTTATTTTCAACTAGACAATAATAATGAATGATAAAAACTAAAGAATACTCCCTTGTATCTTGTCATATTATAATATTTAATTAATACCTGCACTTTGTGCTAGTTTTTATGTCCACAGGGAGTCTATATATACATGTACTATGTTTAAGTTACATGTTAATTTTTTTTTAGAATTACTGCAATAATTTCATTTACCAGTAACCAACCCTTACTAAGCTTCACACAAACATTCAGTTTAATTTTATACACTATTCCTATTATTAAATTATTGGTACTAACCAAGGTCAAGGTTACAACATTGGTTTTTGTTTAATATCCTATTGACCAATAGGATATTCTTACCATACTTCATATGTTCACTCCACATGTCCACTTACACTTTACAGCAACCTGTTTGTCAAATTTACAAAGTTAAAAAGGATTTTAAGAACCAGGTTAAATTGTTTGTGGCAATACAATAACTTGATTTAATAGTCCATCATTACTGAAATTCCTAAATACTTCTCATTGGCAATGGAATATTGTTAATCACTTTTAGATCATTGCATCAATGGTCACTTGAAAGTGTAATTTTTACATATAATTTAAAAAATTAAATGACTGATATTCACCCAATTTTATTCACTTACCATAGCATGTAAAATTGGCTGCTATTTTGATATATGTGATTTTGCGAATAATTAACATGCTAGTGTTTACCAAATCATCTGGTCATATATACTCGGCATGTGTTGAGATTGGTTGCTGTTTGGTCAACTGATTAAATTCATGATATCAGATTTACAAGTGTTTTAACTTGAATTGACATCGTCTTACTGTTACAACATTTTGTTCACATACTAATTTCGAGTTAAAGTTGTCACTGACAATGATCACATGGCACAATAATTGTACTATTATTTCAGCTTCAGTTGAACTTTCCTATGGAAAATTATTCATTTGATTATTTTGCAGCTTATTTATAAAGTGACAAGTGAGATGTTTGGCATCATATTTTATGGTGCAATACAACAGCAAATAAAATTGTAGCCGACAGTGTTAACATCTGTGGTTAAAACTGCTATAAGCAACTGTTCAGCCAAACTATAATGTACAACACAAATAATTACTGCAACATATTATTAAGCTATAAAGTAAATGGAACCCTCATCTAGTTTATTTTAGAAATGCCAACTAATTTTAGCAGTTGCCATATTGTACATGTTTTAGCAAGACAGTACAGTACTTTGTAAAGTGGTACATGTACCAGATAAAATAAAATTACATGCAGTTTACTGGCGAGATAAAGCTACATTTTAGAAGAACAAACCCAGTTACATAATATTATACATGATATACTGCCAATTTCAGGCCAAGCAATAATATCCCTTTCATGTTAATTTCCTGAATTATAGTCATGCCATTACCATTTTGTCAAAGAAAGAAAACCCATCCTTTTCATCTAGTTTGAAGCTTAAAAACATTAAATGTTTTTCTACATCTAAAAATATATACTGTTTATATAGGATTTGAAGTTGTATATAATATCTATTACGAATATATTGCCACACAATTATAGATTCTGGATTGTTTGAATTCTTGAATTGTTTATAGTTGTAGCAGAGTTGATCCATGTGGCTCAGAAAATATCTAACCAGGCAGTTCTGTTCCTATAGGCCTCACTAAACCCTTCATGTGCTAATATACATGCATACATGTACATGTACTAATAAATATGGTATATAAACTTAATTATGCTTACTTGATAAACAAATAAGGATGCAATGCATAAATTATAAATGCAAATAATTATTCTTCACATTGTAAAAAGATACTTGTATATACATTGTAGATCTAGTTTGTTGTGTATAGCACCTGCTCAATGCATCGGATATGTAGACTAGTACGTAGATCCACCTCGACACTACATTATAATATCCATTAGAACGTCGAATATTTGATAGATAATGTACCTTTACCATTTGAAAACAAAGTCAATGCAACAAAACCCTTTTGAGCTTAAAATTATTAAGTCAGTGATTTTAATCAATTTTCTTATTCAAATTCCTTGCAATATTCATTCATATTCTGACATTCATGTCAGCTACATGCATTATTCCTGCGTCATACTTTTTCTGTGAGAGAAAAGTAGTTATGAAAGGGGTTCAGACTGATATGAAAGTTAACCCTTTGGGTTAGGATTCTTAGTGTTTTCGAATTTTCACCCTTCCTGTACAATTTTCACTCTGGTTTGTGTTATAATTTATATCAGTATATGTAAGGAGTCAATTTTATGCTCCATGGCAATTCTACCAATTTAGTGCATCCAGTAGTGAATCCAAAAAAATTAATTTTAGGATGGAGACCAAGTTTTATACAATGACTCGCGTAAAACTGGCACGTAAAAGATATTTCACTGAAAAATGTATATCTATATTTACTTTTCTTCAATACATAAAATCAAATGTCACCATTGATATGAATTTGAACAATTTAATTTTTCCCAAAAGTAATAATAGAACATGACATTCTGATGGCAATAACTAACATTTTGCATACCATTTACAGACACAGATTTCAAAACACGCCATCAATGTGTGGTGTAGTAAGATTATAAAGTAACCTGTACTGAAGACAAATTAAGAATTGCGATTTATAAACAATTTATGCGATATCTAATATGAATTATAAAGTTTTGCATTGTGCATTAATATATTGACATTTTTCATCATTACAGGCACAAAAATTACCAATTTGTCTAAATGAAAATTCCTGTTTAATATAATTCCCAACAACTTACACGGCTGATTTTCATTTTGGTGATTTTAAAAAGTTTTTGATAAAAATTTATATTATATTAAACATTTGTAAACAAATAAGACAATTATTTTTATGACACCAGACAACAATTTTGTTAAGTAATGCATGATATAGGTTTTGGTAGCTCAACAACAATAAACCTAATAATTATTCAAGGTACAATAATATATGGTAAAAGAAATGCCAAGCAAGTATTAATAGAATTAGAGAATATGCATTTGTATGTCTCAAATAAGTGGAAAAGAAAATGTTTAATGTATTAAGACAATGTATGTTTTTTTGGCAAAAGACAACTGCATTTGAAATTATTATTTTTTAATTTGAACTGCTTGATAACTCATAAATCCAAAATTTATTACATTTTTACTATGTATTTTGGATTAGTCAAACCAGTATGAGATTATATAAATACACAACACAGAAAATTCTGTCTGCATTTCCTAATCGGTTCCACTAGTGATATGTGGGTTAACTAGGAGTCACACATCATTAGCACTCTGCCATTGTTGTGTGTCGGCTTTAAAATAATTATGATAAACTGATAACTACATGTAGTTCATTCCATTTAAAAATGTAGAATCTTCAATACAAACTATCAAGATGTCACATTTTAAGGGTGACAGATGGAGGTGCAAATGGTGAGTGAATTTGTTAGCACTAGAGAATGATGAATATGTGCAACAGCTAATGGATATATTTGCAAAATGATTGTGTCCATATTCATAAGGCATGTATTGTTATTTGAATCATTGAAAATATTCACCAACATGATGAAAGTGAAATATTCTAATATTCTAGCACAAGTATTTACTATCTGCGATATCAAATCATCTTGCATAATTAATATATTGCTGAATTGTTTTTGTGTATGTCTAGGCATGTGAGAAACGTGGCGGTTGTCCAGTATTTACTGCAAGTTTAGATGCTAATTTGCTTTGAACACTTTTGGAAGTGCTGTGGTTTGAGTGATCTGTTGTGTTTATTGCTGTTTATTGTTGAGAGTGCAGGTGAAATTCACATTGGTAAAGACATACATTTTTTACCTGAAGAAGAATGAAACGTAAAATTAATAACAAAAAGGGACATGTAATGCTGTGGCAAATCCTTCATGGCTGATTAAGGAACAAATATTGCTATATATAGCAAAATCCTGTCATAATGAACATAACTGGATAGAACTATTCACAAACTTGATGACATCGATAGTTCAAATGACGACGTTGTACAGTATGAGCTGTGCATGAGAAGTTTTTTCTTCTATTTTCTGGTGATTTTTGTTATGGTAATTTATGTTTTTCTGTGTATTTGTGTTGTGTATTAATTGAAGTGTCTTGCAGCATGGCCCTGACAGACATCTCATTTGGTCTCTTGTGATAGATTGGAGTGTCTTCTATTGGTGGTTCATGAAGGTCAAATTCTACCCGCTTCTGACTGGAGAATGTTCCTGTGAGCAGTGCATTGTGCTAAGATGTGGCTTATTTTATTTGTTGCCCATGCCAATGGAGCTCAAACATTGATGGCATCATCTCGATATCTGCTGTAAGTGCTTGTACCGTATTTGACCTTGTTGGTGCACTCGTCTTCATAAACGTAATTGTAGACAACTTGAAACTCGTCCATGTAAGTTTGTCTGTCCGTGTGATAATTCATTAGTATAAATCGTTTCAACACTAGAAAAATCAACCAAACGTCTTCTCACATATTGATAAATATTATTACAATCTGATCACTTAAGAATTATAGTGGATTTTAGCACTTAATTTAAAACAGATTATTTTATATTTTCCAAATTTTATAAATTGATCATCACTAAAAACGTGTTGCATCACAAACGGTTGTTTCATGTATTATTGTAGCTGCACCTCATATTCATTGTTTAATGTGTCCGTGCACCTCGTTGGTTAAATATGGTACAGCACTATCTCACTGGAACACTACCATCTGTAGCTTGGTCATACAGCTGCAATACACTTCATCAGTTCTTTTTTTCTCTTTCACTTGTGATTGCTACCAATGCAAATAGAAATGAATACAGCACAGAATGTTGTTTTGTTTAATACAGCATGGAGCTACTAATACAGCTCTATCTGTATCTTGCCGTGCTGAACTGACACATTTCTTTGAGTTAATTTGTGAGCATGTCATTGTACATGAAGGATTGACTGAAAACATTCTCCATGTAAATTAAGGTTGGTTTGAAATGTCAGTTTCTAACTGAAGAAGGTTCTTGAGAGCTGTGCACTGGATTGTTGCTCTTGAGAACTGTGCACTGGGGTGTTGTTTTTGAGAGCTGTGCACTGGGGTGTTGTTCATGAGAGCTGTGCACTGGGGTGTTGTTTGTGAGAGCTTTGCACTGGGGTGTTGTTCTTGAGAGCTTTGCACTGGGGTGTTGTTTATGAGAGCTGTGCACTGGGGTGTTGTTTTTGAGAGCTGTGCACTGGGGTGTTCATGAGAGCTGTGCACTGAGGTGTTGTGTGTGAGCTTTGCACTGGGGTGTTGTTCTTGAGAGCTTTGCACTAAGGTGTTGTTCATGAGAGCTGTGCACTGGGGTGTTGTTTTTGAGAGCTAGACACTGGGGTGTTGTTCATGAAAGCTGTGCACTGAGGTGTTGTTTTTGTGAGCTGTGCACTGGCTGGGGTGTTGTTCTTTAAAACTATGCACTGGGGTGTTGAACTTTCTTTTGCTGCATTGAATGTTGTGCAAGGGGCAAGTGGTGAAATTGTTTCTGTATTGTTCTATTTAAACCAATGGATATGTTTGGTACTACACTTCTGACGTACTAAGAGTCATACTCCTAACATTGACGACGGAAGAGGATTCTTGTGGTAATCCCTCTGCCTTTCACACTTTACTAACTTCTTTTATCACCAGCATGTGCGCTATTCATCTCATTAGCGTAACTAATATATTTTAATATTTCTAAATTGAAAAGAGAAAATTATTTCACATATACACTGATCATTATTATTGTAAAAAACAACGTAATAATTTCATATTGTAATTATTCATTCAATTATGATTATTATACATGTTGCAGTGTACATATTTTTTTTAAAAGCTATATATGAGTTTATTTAATGGCCTAATTCTTATACAGAAGAATGAATATCTGTTTAATTACAAACCCAGTACATTGTTTAATCATTAGCTATTAGGTGTAAAGTAATTTTTTATTGTGACACATGGTCTATGAAAGAAATCCAACATACTCTACTCGGTTTGAATTGACTTTGTCATCTTTTAGATGCACTTTGACCCAGACCGGATAGCAGTCTAGATAGTTATAGCAGTAGTAAAGCATTGGTTTAACCAGGATAATTCCCAACTGGTCTAATAAATGGGAATGATCATAGCTTGCACACCTTTGGCTCTTATTCTGATAGCAGTATTTATCTCCAGAGGATTGTCTGCTTGAAGCCAATGTCTCGGTGTACATTATTGTCTGGAAAAGTGCATATAAAATCCCCCTTGCTGCTAATTGAAAGTAGTATCTTATGTGATATAAACAGATTTCTTGTCTAATGCTCACCACCTACACATATAGACTGATGATTAGCCATTGTGCAAGGTTGTTGTTAAACACAAGTTCGTTTCTCTATTATATACAGATTAACCATGACAATTCGTTGATGATACTGTAATGTAATGTTCTTATGAGATTGAAAGTAATTGTAGAGTGCTTTGAAATTAAAGAAATGGCCTATTATTAGATTCATTCTCAAAATCCACTGCTCAATCGACACACTATGTAGGCAAAGACGGCAGTAAATAATTTATTATGGAAATAATAGAAGACAATTATATTTCGCAACTGGAACATCAGTTCTATTCAGGCACAGCATTTTGATTTTAATCATAATTAAGGAATTATTATTTGCATGTCGGTTTATAGATGATCCCATGGCTGCCTGGACAACTTCTAACAAGTAACAAAACTAGACTGATCACTTCAATATTTCAACTTGTTCCTTGTTTCACACATCTAAAAATAATATTTGCTTTAACTTTTAATAATCTAAAGTAAATGGGTTTAGATACATTGCATTTTGGCAGTTAATTTATTTATAGGCCAGTTCACCAATTTCAAACTGCTATCCTTGACAATCGTTTTTCTGGTTTGTTTTAATACTTGCCATAAATGCTTGATCACTACCTGGGTCTCAAATGGTACCCGGATGAACAGTGCATATGAAAACAATAGGACCCAGGGCGTTGACTAACAACTGTCTGTTCAGTTAATGTTTGCATTTGAAGCCGACCACTGTACATGCATGTTGTTAGTTTTGATACACAAACATGTCTGAAATAATAGAACATGGGTCTCAAATATTACTTGGGTCTTGAATTTAATCTGGTTCAAACAGAACCTTTCTTCCCATACCCCAGGTTTTATTCAAGTATTTATGGTATTTCACAATGAATGTTATTTTGGGATAACACTTTTTTGGTCTATAGAACCTAAATTACTGATTACAAATCGTCAGCTATTCATTGTATTATTCACTTGTTGTGCATCTAACTTCTAAGACAATTTTTGAAGGATATTTTTCAAACTGACTAAATGCTAACAACAGTTTGTCTGATTACTAACTCTTAAAAATTCTATGGTGGGAGACTTTACAGCTGTTGTAATTTCTAGTACTTTCAACTTTTTTTATTTAATTTATATTTTACTCTTTATTTACTGAATATAATTTATATTTTCTGTTGATGAATGTGCCATGCTGATCATGTACAATACTTATGCATATTGTATTACACAATCAACACGTTTTGAATAAATTTCCATTAAACAAGGCTTATTATTAAGCGGAAAAATAAATGTATTCTGTTCACACCTGTAATATTGGAAGTTATTACATTAGTGTTTTTATTTGATAATATTTTGGATGGAATTTGTATTCTAATTAGAATTTTTATGCAATTAAATGTTTAAACTGGACTTCTTGGTGGTTTTTTTCATTTCAGATATGTGACCTGTGCTGGGATTTCTAGGCACAGGTTTGAAATATAAAAAATTGAGATAATGCTCAACTCAACATCTACACATTAATAGCTTTCAAACAAGCTATAGATGGCTTTTATATCTCAATTATTTCTAAAGTTATA
>JAULBR010084080.1:0-13431 GCA_032355825.1 Melanodrymia aurantiaca
CACCACGGCCTTTGATAGACCAGTTGTGAATCACTGGTTGGAGCGGGAATTACCACAGGCAGACGCTCTACCGCTGAGCTACTCCCCGTTTCTCGTCGTTAATAGTTGACGCTATTTAAATTGAACTTGTATCAGGTTTAATCAGATAGGTGATGACCTTTATTTTATTTACTTACAGGTGACTCCATAAACAACGTATCTTCGCCAATTATAGGTGCGTATTAACAGGTTTCGTTCAGTGTCAACGCATATTTAAGTTAAAGTATTAGTTCATCAACAGAATAGCAACGGCCATTCATCCAATACACACATATACATCATTCTTTAGTTGTAAAATGTTTACTATCCAGCTTCAGTTTAGTCAACTTCACGTTTATGTCGACCAATATTATATTTCCATCTGCTCCAGCATATATATGGTGTCTACATATATCTACTTCTGAGATACGTTAGAGCATGTTCGTTATATGCAAATTGTAAGCAACGCCATAGTCTTCGGTTCAGAAGTTGCTTCATCCGATTTATAACATTCATGGACTCATTATGATGCCTGATGTTAACTGATTCAATACACTAATTTGATATACTAATACATGCACTAGTTTTATTTATTGCTTTGATTAAAACAACAGACAAAAACAAAATGGCGTCCACGTCCCCTCCATTAACGATGTATCAATGAATTGTTTTGCAGCGTGCAAGACTCACCAGTTCGAGTGCGCCACCAAGGAATGTCTGGCCATGGCATATCGGTGTGATGGATACGAGGATTGTGGCTGTGGCGATGGTTGTGATGAAACCGCCTGCGGTGGCATGGACATGAGTAAGTACACGCGTTTTCATTGTGTAGTTAAGGGTAATGTTTTAATGATTGGCCCAATATTAATGCATGAAAGGGAGCTACAATTAGTATGGGCTGTTATACGTACTTATAAATTATGGTCTATTTGGGTTGCTATAGAACTAACTTTTCTAATTGTGGGATATAGATATAAACCATAATGGTTGATCGCCGCTAAATGCACCGTTTTCGCTTATAGGGTCATATTTTATCACAAAATGCACAATTCTTCTCCATATCATGGGTATGCCGCCCCAATAATTATGTACAGGTCTCTAACAGATTTCCAGTAGCATTCTGGCAATGTTGTCCATATACATTTATTCCTAGATATATATTTAAATATGATATTTTGTCAGCCAATCTTTTACAACACCCTGTACTAGTAATACATTTTATTGTTACTTGTTATATACATGTAATTACTTGTTATATACACGTATTTGATTGTTACTTGTAATCTACTTGTGTTTGATTGTTACTGGTAATCTACATGTGTTTGACTGTTACTGGCAATCTACATGTGTTTGATGTTTGTATGTGTGTGGTTGTTACAGGTTACGCATCTCGTATGGCGATGGGTATTGGAATTGGGATTGGACTCTTCATTGTGGTGTGTCTCGTATCGCTGTTATTGGAGCGGAAACACAATTGGACGCACACCAAGCAACAATCAGAGGAAACCAATACAAAACTGACAAACGCAAAGAGCTAACGATAACATCGGCAACTCTGCCATGCCCGTTAGTAACCACTGATCCGTTGTGCGTATGTTATGTGCAAAATCCACCGTGAACACAGATCATGCAAAGTTCGTAACTTGCAAAGATATAATTTATATTGAAGAGAATAAGACTCCCGAGTGACCACATACTTCGTATAGTTCATATTGTTCAGATAACCAGTGGTGGTAGTTACGGAATTACAATAGGAGATAGATGACCAAACAGTTGGTTGGTCCCAACGTGATGGAAGCATTTGGTTTGTCAAAACCCGGTTGTAGTAGAAGTTATCTCAAACATGGATGACGTCATATATAGCGAGGTTGTTGTCAAGATAATTCTATGCTACGAAGTTAAAGAGACAACCTATAGCAAGTTAAGAAGATGTCAAGGTTTTGTGTATCAGAGTAATACAGAAATGACCTTGGGCAGCTAAAATGAAACTAGCACTAGGCAAAAATGACAATAAATCTGATACCAGGAAACAACAAATCTCACACTAGCTTTGAAGCAGGATTTTCTATATACGCTCTTGGAAGATCTTCCGTAATTTGCCATGAAGATTCTAATGAGTATTATAGGTATTGTATTCACACTGGTCAACAGTGACAATAAATTTGACACTAGGCACCAGTAACAATGAATCTGACACTGGGCAACAGTGACAATAAATATGACACTATGCACCAGTGACAATAAATCTGACACTAGACAACAGTGACAATGAAACTGGCACTGGGCAAAGTGACAACGAGCTATTAGTTAAATATGGCTTAAGAATCTGTGATACTATACTAGTTAAACAATTAACACTGAATTTAATAGGCTGAATTGAATAGAGGTTAAAGTGTACATTTTGTTAATAGATATCTTGGATATTTTCGTAAACTACTGTTGATGAACAAATGCTATATTAGCACAGTTCTACGTAATAATTCTAATACGTATCAGTCTAGTCGCGTTATTTTATATGTTTGCTCATTTGCCTTGTTGTTTGGTACTGCAGTTATTTACAGAAATACTTTGCTGTCATACACTTCCTACAAAGACTAGTCAGCTGTGACACTCTAAACAGGGCGGGACGTAGTTGATATTGAGTATTGCATTCCATTTCCAGACCAGCCGTGGATTCAAGGTTTGATGTAAAGGCAGGGTTAGTTAGGTTTTTATAGCATCGTTGAAGATTTCTTTGCTGTTGTAGAAACTATTAAGTACATGTAATTATAGTACTAAAGACAAACCCAGCTCATCTACCTTATATCCGATCCTGCCAAAAATTTCGGGCTCTAGGCATATTCCACTTTTTGTAAATAATTATATCTGTTTGTTGCAATTTTATTATCTATGCACATGTATTGTGTTATTATTGTGTGCATCTCTGAAAGGTATCTGTAATATTCACCATGCATGCCTTTTCGGTGGTTTCATCAAATTCCTACTCATATCTCAACGTATTTCATTAAACATTATATCAACGCAATAACTTTACTCTCAAAGTTATGGCAATTCGGTAACAGCGAAATAAATATCATTATTTAATAATTAGTAATAATGGCAACGCGCTGTTGTTCAAAATATGTAAGCTGTTGCAATTTGTAATTCTGTGAAGTTATGTGTTCTATTTTCCAGTTTTACGACTATCTATATGTTGTTTGATGGCTAGTTTGTACTATTACATCATGTCAAAACTCCAGAATTTTAAGACGGATGCCACCAATTGTTACATTTCTGGCTAATAGAGCAGTTTTTATTCATTAAAATTAATATTTACTTACATTTTATTGCCTGCAATATCAATATACGTATATTCAATGCGTTTGAAGTAGCTTAGCATGTTCTTCGAACGTTTGCCTACACTAATTTAGTACGATACAAACTACTTTAGACAAAAGTACACATGAAGCTGCTGTAAAAATTTAGATGACCGGAAAAACAGGATATACAATTATGATAGTGTAAGATGTAAGTAACTGTTAATTTTAATACAAATAGAATGTTCTATTAGTCAGGAACATGTTATAAATAACATAACTCACGTACTGGCCTTCGTGGTGTAGTGGTTAACGCGTCGGTAATCAGGCTGGTAGCTCCTGGGTTCGAATCCCATTAGTGCATTTTCCCACAGACAGGACTGAATGTACCAGTCTTTATTGAACCAGTTGTGGACACTGGTCGGTGTAAGTGAACTTACCCATTGAGCTTTGCAGAACACTCACTCTGGGTTAGAGTAAGTACTGGGATTAAAAATCCCATATGCCACGAATGGGACTCGAACCATAACTAACTATAACGTATGTGGCTACCGTCTTAAAACTCGGGAGTGTGCCTTTGACACTATATGTACGTTTTTCTAACAAACTCAATGTTGTGTTATCGCATTTTTATTACCCATAGGGGGAAATATACAGGGTATTGTTTTTTCTACAAAGTTCCTTGGGGAATTACAGCATTTTGCTTACAATAATCTACTATATTCTCGGAATTACAGATTATCTGTCCCTCGTGAAACTTAGTGTTTTAAGTCCCTTGCTGACAATCAACATTAATTTCACCCACGAACGATAATCAGTAATTCTTCGTTATTCCTATTTTGTTGTCTGTTTTCTCTATATGAAAATCGTCTGCAATGGATATACAATGGACACATACTAAATGAATAACTTTGTTTAACGTCACTGAGTTACATTGAGTAATTAATCGGCAACAATTTAATGGTAAACGCACGGTAATTTCGACACAGGTTCTCAAAAGAACATCGCTTTTGCCACATGTTACTCTTTTATACAGATAGGATAGCACATACCACATCCGTTGAGATAACCGTCGTGGGCTACTGCATGGAAAGGGAGGCAACCCAGCAGATCCAATCGGAAGGATCTATTATTTGAACACGAGCGGAGTCTGACCAATAATCTAGATCTCTTCTCATCGACAAAATGTTCTGAATGAACATGAACTCATTCTGAATAATTATGCTACTATCGACATGAATTTGTCCAAAATCTAAACCTATACTGACGATCAAAAGAAAGTATATCACAACTTTGGCAACTAATAATTAATAAACAACACAACTTATTGCGAGATAAATTACGTTATTATATAATTTATTATTTTCTAAATCTTGTGTAAAATAGCCATTTACAAAAACAAATTCCTTTACATTTCATATTCGTTCAAATGTCCAAAGGTGACAAATGTACATTTTACATCAGTGAAGAAATTTATTGCATTAAACGCGATATACTTTCTTTTGATCGTCAGTATATTATCGCCTTTAAAATATTCTTTATCACGTTTAAAATCATATCTCTGCTCATAACAGTGTCAAGTTGGTGGATTGTCGACAACGCCGTGACTTAAAACACTCGTGTTCGATCTGTTTTCAAGACGATCGAATCACGTCGAAATTATGTTATAAAAAAACATGTACATACGCTGATCAGTTGCACGCAAATGCACATTACCAGCAATCGTATACGCATTATTGAACGTCGATTGCTGAGCTGTGTCTGAAGACATCAATATAATTATCGGTGTCTGTATACAAATATTGATATGTGTTTCTGTGTGTCGTTGTCAAACAAAATGTGTATTTAGGTGAATAAAACACTATCCATCATGTACTTGATACTTTTAAGAAGATGAAATAAACGTGTTACGTGTATTTGAGAACAAACAATACAATTTTTGTTTTAAATTATATATTCAAACTTTTCATACAAATATGAACATAAATGCTTTTTGTAATAAAGTATATGCAATGAAAAAACTTAATTCAATGCTGGTGTTATGACAATCTGATTAAAATCAGATACATTTTCCGCTACTGATTATCAGCTCTGTTTTCTGCCTTCAATCAGATTGATGGTATGATTTCTTGGGATGGAGGGAGTAAAAATAACAGTTACCATCCTATTTCATCCTATGTTTGCTTTGTTGCCCCAAACATTCTATTTTAATATTTAAAATTCCTATTACGAGTTTAAGATAAATGCCACTGGATGTGTAAGAAATGGCATATGAAGTAATCGCAGTCTAACCAATGGTCCGTGTGCATGTATACCGTAATGGCTTTGTAAAAAGTACCCCTTGGACTCTCGTACGGAGATGCGGTTTAGTCATTTTAGACATATACCCGGTGTGAATGGCTCTCCGGCGTCTAGTAGCGATCGATTTACATATGTGGCATTTCATGGTATTGGTCACGTCCGTCACGATTGTTTTTTATCATTTTGGTTAGTTAAGACAAAACACTGTGTTGTTAGATAATTCAACTGTTAGGAATTTCAATTTTCAGCAAAAAAAATATTAATGAAATCTGATAATGTTTTCATTTATTTACATAACAAAGAAAAACAATCGTGACGGACGTGACGAATACCATGAAATGCCCCATAAATGGACTCAGTGTATGTCCTTTCAAGGACCATGTAGACATTATGAAAGAGCTTACGAAGTGTATGTGTCTGCTTATAAAAAGAAATGGATATGTTTACTTGTAGATCACATACAAATACAATGTATATACTATATAATTCCATGCGATCCACCGAATCGCAAATGTGCAAAGAATCAGATTTATGGCTGTTTTGTTATGCTTAATGTTATTTTAAAACTTTGATCAATTCACAACGTGTGTTATACTGCACAACGCTGTTGCACCTCACCCCAAAAATATTCAATTGACGAAATACCAGACAACATCTTGCCCTTGGTTGTCGGTTCCTGTTTCGATTGCATTCCGTTAGATCGCATTCTCAAAAAGAAACCATTTCACGGAAAATTAGAACTAACAACAAGGACATTAAATTGACTTGGATGTTGTATATAAATAGCACGCTGTTCAAGCATACAAATTGCCTTGCAGTTTGACCTCTTCTCGCACACAAAAAAAACAATAACAAATAAACATAGATTGTACAACACCCTAACGTAAATAATGGGTCTACGTTTTTCTAAGACTTGAAAACATTTTATGCAAATTTAAGAACAACATTGAACGAAGTTTGTGTACTTTTTGTTTCACGTTAGGTTTCTACAAAATCCTCTGCCTTTCAAAATGCATGCGTTCTAAATCTGCACAAATAAGCCACCTTGATCTCCCAAGGTATTCACTCTTAACCTCTGATTTACACCATACTGTCACTAAACGCTTTAAATGCACATAATGACTACCTAATTGCTCAAAGACATCGGGCTTTAACTTAACTCTGTGTTCTTGTACGTGTAAGTCTCACTTTAATCTACTACTAAATTAGACACCACACTTTTAAGTTTAGTGTTTATGTGTGTTTGGGATTTACAAAGTTCCAAATTGCATGGATGGTGTATTGTACCTGTATGTTTGCAATATAATACGTAAGGGACTACATCTGTAACGTCATCTAGTGTTTTTCGTAAAGTAGTTTGACAATTCACTCCTATTCTAAATTGTAATATCTTATGACCTACTACATGTACTAGCCAATACAGTCCAACCTGCTTGAGTGGCCACCTGTATTAAGCAGCCACCTGTCTTAAAAGGTCACCTTAATATTCCACCGAATCATCACTTTGAGTGCATTATGACCTGTATTAAGCAGCCACCTGTCTTAAGAGGCCACATTTTGTTACTCCCTTAGGTGGCTGCTTAAGACAGGTTTGACTGTAGTTGCTAAACTCAGCCAGTATAATTAGTATGTGTAGTCCAAACGACAAAACCACTAATATAACACCGTTAAGTACCTTTGCACAAGGTAGAATCGATGGCGATTTACGACATTACAAAGATGAGATGACATGTACTAACGAATAAGTCAATGCAGTAATGATACCAGGTGTTTACGAAAGTTGAACGTATCCTGCACCATCCGTCATAACCACAGCCATTTTTGTATCTAGTGTTTTCAGCGAAAAGTCAAAAACGTATTAAACAGGCCAAAGTAGGTTATTGCAGCAAACATCATCTCTGTCAATGAATAGTCATGTCGCCACATATAGTCCACCTTAAAATGTCCGAATGTCTACCATAGATTTATTTGTAAGTTTTTACAAGTTCATGAATGTTATAGCAATGATGATAAAACGTCTGAGTCATATGGCGTACACTGAATTCAGAAGTGGTTTCTATCCTGCCACGGGAAATAGTGTTGTTAGAATTCGGAATTGCATACTATTACCTGCGCATGGGCGTCTCCGGTAGTCCGTATTGGAGGTAACCATACGCTTAGCAGAACGTGGTTGGTTTTGGCACACACTTGAACTTCACCTGTAAATACTTTATTTGTCTGTGTGGTCACCCTGCCAAACCTCAATGGCCAGTTATCATAGAAGTGCTAAACTGAATGAAAGTCTTGGGACGGTTCCAAATTGCTGGGCGGGTGTGCCGTCTGGCAGAAAAAGGCGGAACTCTTTCCTCGAGTTATCTTTAAAGTCCGTAGTCAACACAAGCCACATGCCTGGTTTTGTTTTGTAAGTTGACTGAAACACTGGACCGCCGACGATGACAAAAATAAACTCACAAACGAAAACATTGAACAGACTATAATCAAACAGGTATACCCTCTAAAATACCAACCACATCGCATAGCGCATTTATTCTACCATACCTTAGCCGCAAACCAAACAGATTCCCATGTACATACCCCTTCCCTTCAGCTGCCGGATTGTTTTAATGTGTGATGTAGTGGATTCACGTACGATAATAATATATAGAGCAATTTTTAAACTAAAATCAATTTATTCACAAAAAGACCGGATCGATTATTGTCATACAGCTTACCTGACCGGATGACCAAGGTAAAAATGGGACGAAATCAAGTTTAAATATAATTATGTTAATTCCGTATCAATTAAACTCGTGACAACCTCGGGTAACATCACTGCGTTAAAATAGTTATTCAGAGGTGAACCGTTTGCATTAAATATGACTCAATGCGACTATGAACGACAGGTATACCTCTGTTCACCAACTCTGGCGAATATGCCTAAATAAGCAGGTCCATGGAGGTAATTAAACGTCCTCTCCGCATCATCGAACATTTCCTATGACATGGTATTTGGCTCGACATCATTGGAATTTTAAAACAACCAGAATCCATTTGCCAAAAGTCAGTAGATTCTTGTTTTGTGCCCAGCTTAGAGACACATAAACATAGCTGTCAGGCCTAGAAATATGATACATATTGTACATTTGGGTATACACAACCGTGTATGCAAACTAAATATGGCCAATGTGTAAAGTTATCTCAATTGTGATTAGTACATCATCAATATTCTGGAACCATTAGTTGCGCCCTATTTTGAAAACTACGAACAATCCACTAGATCGGTAACATAGACAGAGATAATTGTCTTAGGACTACAACGTATATTTTTCTCTATTAGTGGTTATGGTTAATAGTCTAATCGAGCGTAAGTTAATATTCAACACTGCCATCATTATCAGTGGTTCATTATTCTCGGGGGTTTTCGTATTCATTAGTGATTATTACTATTATTTGTTGGCAACGTGTTCTGCTAGTCACCGTATAAAACAAGAACTTGGGCGTCTGACTTGTTTGCTATGTAAGAATGAACAAATATTATGATTGTACTTCATGCTTTGGTTAGACCATTACATCAACTGATATTGCTAAACACAATCGTACGCTACGAAAACTCACGTAAACGTAAAAGAGTGTGGTCTATAGACTATAGTAACACTGATCATATATAGTCCATGTACCCTGTGAACTGCTAATGTAATTAGACACGCGTGGTATGCAATGGTGATACAGCTAACGTTCTGTCAATTGACGGCCTAATTTGAAATGTGTCAGTAAACCGCGTTTAACAATGAGAAGAGGAAACAACTTATCACTTCCTAATCAATGTTACAAATATAAATACAGGAAGATCATTTTAGTACCATTCTTTAAGGTGTTAACTATTTCATCAACCAATTAATGGCTTCTCTTTCAAATGCCAAAGAGCAGGTGCTAGATTC
The DNA here is from genome assembly GCA_032355825.1 of Melanodrymia aurantiaca. Lineage (NCBI taxonomy): Eukaryota > Metazoa > Mollusca > Gastropoda > Neomphalida > Peltospiridae > Melanodrymia > Melanodrymia aurantiaca. Next base: position 9,533 of record JAULBR010084080.1, read on the forward strand.
CTAAGAACGAAATTCAATTAGCGGATATAAATACGAGTTGTTTACTGAGATTAAGAGTGTGTACGAAGCCTATTGTTTCTGGGTACTGCATTCAGTAACAGTGTAGTGGAACTATCTCGGCTATGAGACAGGTTATTTAATAGTTTGATGCGAAATCGTCTGACCCGAGCTGAATTAAACAAGTGACCCGGTACCTGTCAACGATGACATGATGAGCAGTGCAGACTTCTAGTGAATCACATTCAATGCAGACTTCTAGTGAATCACATTCAATGCAGACTTCTAGTGAATCACATTCAATGCATACGTTTCACAATGTACTTAAGTTTAATTTAATTTAATTGTTTCTAACCAAAATACGTGGGAATACTCTATAGAACTATGGATTAGATTGATACACCACGGTGCGAAACAGTATCCATTTCCTTCTATTGTATGCCAAGCGGGGCGTAACTCGGCACAAGAGCGTAACTCGGCACGAGAGCGTAACTCGGCACGATGGCGTCCGCCTTGGGTTCAATATGTCGATGGATCGATCCTCTTCAGTGGACACGTTGGCTTATTTCCCGTCCCCACCAGTGGTTCATGACTAGTCCATCAAAGGCCGTGGTATATGCTATCCTGTCTGTGGGAAAGTACACATAAAAGATCCCTAGCTGTTATTCGAAGAAGTGTAGCCGATGTCGCGGAAGAGAGTTTTCTCTCTGAACAAGTGTCCATATAATCATGCGTTTGACATCCAATAACCGCTGATTATCTATTATATGCCATTGACATGGCCAAATGCGTATCTCTGCACAAGGCAGAGTCGAAACGATATTGCGACAAAGAGATGGCATGTACTCATGAATCACTGTCAAAGCAGTGATGATACCAGGAGTTCGTCAAAGTTGGGCGTATCCTGCTTCACTTGTGGAACCCGTCGTAAGCACAGCCATATTGTTAGTCCACCGTATTCATCGAAAGCAATTTTGTGGGGAGTTTAACTATTTTCCTTAATAATTATTGTTTTTTATTGTAGTTTTCAATTTTGAACAAAATCACCTTTCCCTGATAGGTATATATATTATTTGAATGAGGATCTATATTTCAATCTCTAGTTTTGCTCATCTACATCACCGGAAAATAACAGCAACGACAACAACGTCTTTGATTGCCGGATCCAATACAGTACAGACTACAACTACAACAATCAGTGTTTGATGAGCGCTCAACGTCATCTAACTTCAATAAAAACTCTTCGCCCACATTCTCGAAGCCCCCATCTCCAAATTTAAAGATATCGCCTATTTGAAACAAGCCTTTACATGCATTATTTTCATATTTTCACGTGACTTAATGGTGGTTTGAAAGGATGTTCTATATTTGTGATATTAAATGTGTCTGCAAATGCTGTAACCCCTTTTCCCTGTGTCCAGTGTTTGCACACGATTCACTTAGGATACGTCACAGGTGTTAGCGTTACCTGGTCCTCAGAAATGAGGATTATTCGAATATCGCGCGTTCTTTATTACTATCAAGTAGAATTATGAAGCACGATGTTTAACATCTTCCTTGCACATTCAGTGGTGGCCTGTTGTTTGTGAGTGTGGCCATTCTGTGGGTCGCTTGGTACACACAACATCTGTCTTTTCCCCGTCCTCTATCACTTGCTCAGCATGACGTAGTACAAACGAGAGGTCTTTCACGACCAAAAATGCGTATTGGTTACATGTGCAATGCTTTTGATACATTAAATAAAACTTGTGATTGGTAGTTTAATACATAGAATTTTCTTTATACAAGATTGAGCGGATTGGGTTGGATCATTTTTGGTGTGCTTCCATCAGAAAACTTTTCAAGCACACCTTTCATGGGAACAATCTCTGACTTCGCCAGAGAGTTCTGTCCACGACAGGTATTGAGCGGAAAGACTTCCGAGTTTATATGCCAACTGGTGACATCATATCTCACGCATTTCAGTAATAATTGCAAATACAAATGAGCGATCAGAAACCGGTGTCAAGCGAAGATAGGTGATGATAACATAGCTAAAACCAAATATCTGCACAAAGAAGACCGACCAAAACAGTGATGATACCAGGTGATCGCGAAAGATGATAGTATTCTGCCCATACCGTCGAGACAGGAACTAGGATATTTCAGAGGAACTCCTATATACATGAGCTACATTTGTTCCACTGTCTCGCTAAATGTAAATATGTACACATTCACAGTATTAATTTAGTTGGGTATAGTTTATTTACGTGCTTATATCCCATTGAGATTCAAGCACGTCTGTCTGGGACACGTAGCCCAGCTGTCTCGAATGTGTTCAGGTGAGACGTTTGTGTAGTATGAGTCCTATTTGATAAGTAGAAATCTTTCTCACAAACAGAACAGTACAAACCACGGCCTTAATTCGTCATCCAGTATAGCGGGAACTGAACCCAGTACCTACCAGTCTTGAGTGCGGTGGCAGTACACAACGGAAACCGGTATTATCAAGTACCCTGTTTTATATGCCTTTTTATAGGACTGATTACTGAGTGGAGCATCTAATTCGGTTCAGTAATAGGAAATCTGGTGATTCTCGAAATCCTAGAGTACTTTCACATAATCATAAAAAAATATTTACGTTTCCTTGTTGAAAATAATTCTCAATCAAAGACCGTCCACGTTTCCTAGTCAACAGTCCTTGTATTTCTTTGGATCAATTTGAAAGCGACAAAGTCGCGTGCAACCTGTGTAAGTTGAGTGGACATCTTGTAAACTATTTCACACACTGGTATTAGTTTGTTCAGTGACCAGTCGGACGTTTCTCAGAAGTCACTCGGACGAGGACACGAATAACTTTGTTCTCAATTCAACTTTGTAGAGGGATTTCTTACGATATTTAATGTAAATCTCTACATGGACAGGTTCGCTAGATTTGCACAGCACAAGTGGTTTTAGCATCCTCATGCAATAATTTCAACGTTGCATTTTGATAAAATTGGAGAATGGGTTGTGGATTTTTAACATATCTCTGATCTTAGAACTTCGTCTAACCAACCGAATGTCCATGTAGCATTTCTGGAGCAAGAGGATATTTGGATTATAGCCTGTTTGCTGAGTTTTGTAGTGTGCTTTTTGTACATCACTTTGGTTTCGTTGAACATAGGAAAAATATTATAACAGATTTGGAAATAACAAACCTGCTCTATTCTTATACTAAATATGATGAAATTGTACCAACACTTAAACAAATTAAAGCGAAGAAGAAATGTTCAACAATTCTTGCAATTTGGAGCGTTTTACATTGCAAACTTAATTACCGTAGCAACCATAAATAAAATTATGACTTGAACTAATTTCATTGTACATGTATTTCAATTTTGTTGACATATAATTTTTATTATGATTAACACCTTCAAAATTGCCAGAGAAAATAACTGAATTTTGCCGATTTGGGAGGAATGCAATAGTTGCCATTTTCAGTCAAATTCAGAAAATACAGTCCACCAAATTACCCATTTTTAATACCTATTAAGAACAATTAATTTATTGCAATGATCTATGTATTATTATACTCAGTGGTTGCTATGGTAACCAAACTTTGCATCAAAAAGTTTTAAAAAAAAATTATATTCAAAAAATCATTTTATTGAAATTCACATAAAAATAGAGCATTTTTTGTTACTTCTAAATCTTTTATCCTGTTTCCTCATAACGAGCGAGACCAAACATCTGCTTAATGGACAACACAATAAGCCGTGTGCAATTATTGTCAAATGTAATAATGAATATCTAATCGTTGTCCGTTGTTTAGAGTTAGACAGATTTAGCTGCCAAGTCTGCCTTGAATTTGCCTCGTGCCAATATGGGTATCCCATATACAGATTTTAAATATTATGTGAACAAATATATTTTGTCTGATT
>JAULBR010084091.1:0-13430 GCA_032355825.1 Melanodrymia aurantiaca
ATCTTGTTCCCTTGCTTAACTACGCAACACTGTTAAACTGAAAGCAGACGATGGGACCGATGACCTTCATCATAAGCACCACCTATTGGCTGTTTGCTCAGGGTAGATAATTTAGGAAGGTATGTCATTGTTGCAACACAAATTAATTTTCTGCGACACATCCTACTTGATATTAGTGTCGTTTCAGAATATTTTGTAACAGTAGCTTCCACATAAATAAGAAATGGGAAAGAGTAACACCAATGTTATTAAGCAACAAGAGATGATTCATAATTTACATTTTCACATTGTGTACAAATTATAACGCTGAAACTTATCGCTTAAAAAAAGTAGATATTTTCAGAGAAAAAATTGACTTTTCATGCTACAGGTATGGTCATTAATTTGCCTTCACCCTCACACTAGTTCTTAACATTTGGACATTTTAATATTTGTTATACAATAACAACTACCGGTACTACAATTCAATCATATTTCACTATATGGTGGAGATCTGACACAGTGACTATCACATTAGCACATTTGATAGCCCTCATTAACAAAAACAGGTTTTCCACATTCAAAATATCAGTGCAACAAACTCATTAAATTCAGTGGTATGTACAATCCCGACCATTAATAGTAGTGCATATAAAACCCTTGCTACTAATGGAATAAGTCTTGATTATCTATAGACCATGTGTCTAAATATCTGTATCTTTGACATTCAATAGAAAATGACTAATTAATCTGTGCTTTTAGTATATGTAGTATCACTAAACATACAAACTTCATCTTTGATCATAATTCATTACGCATATTTCTTTTAAATACTGTAGATTATTGAGCAATCAATAGATAAGCAGAAACAGTATCATACATGTAGCTTAAGGTAGTACATTGCAACTCAAAAGAGTGAAATACTGTACAAATTTTAAATAAGCTTTATATTAAAACTAAAACAACTAAAATGCTGGATAAAACTACATGTAAATCAGTACAAAAAAATAATAATGTATTATAAAAGGTAAAAAAAATGTGAAAAATATATTAAGACTTCAATCAATTGACAATTATTGTTTATATAACAATATTTTTGTTAATTGGTATATAAACATTATTATAAACCAACATAAATAGTATGTCTAAATATCACAAACAGAGTGTAAATAATATCTATTCTAAGGCCAAAATGATTTCTATAAACATGACGGGTTTATATTGCTATTAGAGGTAATGCGTGTTTTCTGGTACTCTGGGTCATACAAAGATTTACTATATAAAAACTATTCAGTAAGTTTTAGTCAGAATTATTACATTAACTGGTACCCTACATTTTGTAGGTCATACAAAGATTTACTACATAAAAACTATATTGAATAAGTTTGTGTCAGAATTATTACATAAACTGATACCGTACATGTAGGTCACTCAAAGATTTACTAAATACATGTACATGTATTTACATAATACAAAAACAACAAACATCTCTGTTGCATATTTGTTTCTATTAAGGCAATTGAAAATAATTGGAATAATTACATGTATGTATATGATTATAAATTAAATTAAATAATAAAATAAAATAAAAATAGAATTAACCTGTTAGATGACACTGAAAATATAAAAATTAATTTAGGAATAACATGTTTAATAAATTAAAGCGAAAATACACTATAGATATATAAAATTATTATAGTTAATTCAACTCATTAGATTCAAGAAAAGTAGCTGTTTAGGTAAACGAGTAAACATAATTCCTGAAATGACAACTAATATCCAATGCTAGACTAACCGGTACTAATAAATGAGATGATAATTTATTTCCAATAGAAACATGCAAACTTTTTACATGCTTTATAATGAGGTGATTTACCCTTGGTTATATTTGAGTTCTATATCAGATAAAGGCACTTTGTGATGTTCAATACAGTTGATCACTTTAAAAACTAATATATAACAAGTTGTACTCTTTAGAAAACAAGTATCATCATCATCGGAAGGTCTCTATAATAATATGCTTGTGCAAATGTTGAACAACCCTATAGCAAGAGGAATTTTTTAAAAGCATGCATATTTGAACTACTATACATTGTATCTCACAACCATCAATGTTAATGGTTTATATCTATCTTAGAGCTTGTGGATGTTGCTCTGTAGTAGAGCATTCTCACTGTTAATGATTTACACCTATCTTAGAGCTGGTTGTTGCCAGCTTTCTATATATCTATTACACTAGTTAGTAGACTTGTTTTCATTATTTTAATATTTGCAATGCAAGGAGACTATTATAGAACTCCCAGTTGAAAAGATAACACCATATAGTATGCTACCTTACTCAAAGGACGAACTTCATCATAGAATGAATTTTGATGTATTTTCAATTTGGTCTTTAGTGTAAAACATTTGCCAGCTACTTTTGCCTAGAAATCCTAACTCGGGTCACATATTATATGTATAAGATATGAAAGAGAAAAATCTTGTCAAAATGCTATAGTAATTCTTCCTCGTCATTTTTGTGTGCTAACCTACTCAGAAAATTCTTTTTCTTTTTGCGTTTGGATGGTTGTAAGGGAGGTAACTTTCGTCCCTGATCAGCAGGATTACTTTCATCAAGTCCAGCATTAGCCCCCATTCCGATGAAATCCACCTCATCATAAGCTGGCCTTGGTTTATAAACTTGTTGTTCGTTAAACGCTGGCTGGTTATAATCATGCTCTGCGACTGACCAGCGTTTCATTGATCCAGACCGTCCCATCGTGAAATCATCCTCATATGCTCTATTCTGATTGCCAGGCTTTGTGTTCAGGCTTCTGTACTCGGTTGGCCCCGAACTGTCATAGTCGTAGTCACGTGATTGCCCACTTCTTCGTCTATGTTTCTTTGAAATAGAATTTCTGAAATAAAAATGGATGGAGGAATTAGTGTATAATGTATACAGTTTTTATAAAACAGTTTTTATAAAGTTTTGTTAGCTTATCAAATATACGCAAACTAAATGGTTGCATATATAAAATAAAATATTCAATATCCACTATGTTTTTAAAAAAGAGTAAATTAAGGAGAAAATAAAATCTAACATTACGGATCCAAAATCTAAGAATATATGGCCCCCATAAAAATAGCTGGTGCCATTGTGCAAAATTGAGAAATCTTTATAGACAAAGAAATTTGCATAAATTACACTGTGGGGATCTATCAAATATAACTGTTTTGAACCACAGTGTTTATTGATTAATTAAATGAAAATACAAAATTACACACATTTTGCATTATTACTGTGTGTTAAAAGTGTTTCCACATGTAAATAATTATTTGCACATGATATTTAGTCATAGTTGACATGACATCAAATCAACAAGTTTGGAACACCATTAAAGTTGTATTACACATATTTAGAATGTTGCTCTATGTGGAGTGGAATTATGACAACAGTGCTATTATTAAATACTCTCACCAAGTCTATGCAAAAAGCACAATCACATGAAAATGAGCTAAAGCAAGTTATACACAACTTAGATTTCCGTTAGCAGAGGAGAAAACTACCCTTGTTTACGTTAGCAGAGGAGAAAATACTGTCCTTGTTTACGTTAGCAGAGGAGAAAATAGTCCTTGTTTACATTAGCAGAGGAGAAAATACTGTCCTTGTTTATGTTAGCAGAGGAGAAAATACTGTCCTTGTTTATCTAGATAATTGCACATTAATTATATGATCATAAACATCAAAGAAATGTCAAAATGTAATTATATTATGTACTATTGCTTGTTACATGTTTTACGAATAACTCCAAAAAATATGGAGCTAAAAAGTTCAGACTACCAAAATCAGAGACAGATGGGCTTTAAAATAAGAAATACATATACAGTGTGTGTGTGTGCACAAAGCAAGCTCGCCAGTTTCAAACACACATTTAATTAGTACACAACATATTTTATTATTTTATATCACAAGGAATATAACTCAATGAAATAGTAAATGGAGTGTGACATGCATACATTTACAGAGAAAAAGTGACGTGCACACTTAATTTTTTTTTTAAATTGCATATTAAAACATTTGTTTTAAAAATTATAAACACCCATTATACAATAAATATAATTAAAACATTCCATAAAAGTTATATATCACTGTAGTAAAAAAATAGACACATATTCCCATGCAAAGTAGTGGGTATCGATTTTGGAGTTCCCAGACTAAACCGATACACCCTGGGGTTTTAATCTGTCCGTTCCAACACTACCCATGTATAGTTTGACGAGGGGTGCGGGGATATATTCTGGGGTTTTAATCTGTCCGTTCCAACACTACCCATGCATAGTTTGGGGTGCGGGGATATATTCTGGGGTTTTAATCTGTCCGTTCCAACACTACCCGTGTATAGTTTGACGAGGGGTGCGGGATATATTCTGGGAGATTGCAGAATATACGTCCCTTTCCCAAATTATACTCTGAGGGTTTAATCCATCAGCTCCAACACAACATGTGTATAGTTTGATGGGGAGTAGGGGTTTGGGGGGATCTTACGCCGGATACTACCCATAATATCAGAAATTAGAAACGTCTTTAAAGGAGGTAACAATGCCTTCGTTAGCAAAGGTAATTAAAAGTAATTTCTTTGACCCATAAAACTCAGTCATAAACATCAATAGTGAAGTAGTTTCTGAGATATTCAGTTCAATGATTGGGCAGCCATCTTGGATGCCATCTTGAATATTTCAAAATGCTCAAGTGTGCCAAGTTTACACACCCCGGATTCTCATTCAGTACACTTCAAATTAACAAAAACAACACAGAAAAAACACAGTTGGTGGACCAAACTGCAAGGTTGAGTGAAAAATGAGGGTTTGGCAAACGACTATTGCATGTACTTGAACATAAATAAAACATCTACATGTAATGCTATTGCTTAACACTAAAGTGCATTAAAAAGCTACAGTTATGCTGCGCAGTTTGATGAGATCAATGTCACCATGATTAAATAAGAATTTTTGGAATTTTTCAATCAAATTGGCAAACGTAAATGCTAAAACTAACCAAAATGTATGTATGCAACTTTAAGAACTCTGTTTTAAAATTGAGTTAAAATTGAATTGCATTATGTACAAGACTTGTTTGAGAAATATTGTTCAGGAAGTGACTGCACACGAAGCTGTGTTAAGCAACATGATTACATCTGAATAGAATAGATCGTGTGATTGACAGCCAAATACATTATAAAGAGGTAGGTTTATGTAATCTGCACAGAAATACATGTACCTTTTTACTATATTCATAAACGGTGAAGAAAACCCAAATCGTTAGTAATACGAAAAGAAATGACCAGTGCATTGACAGGTGTTAGTATACAGACATGTGTAACTAGACCTACTTTTAGTAGACCGGTGTTGTGACGGAGGAGGTGGTGTTTGGTGCTTATGACGGTTTGTCGTCGAGTCTGATAGGACAAAAACTCATCTCAACGCTTTTTCTTTCTTGGTACGATTATATACTATAAATTACTTTCAATTAAAAGTCAGTTTTTAATTACAAACATCCTGTGCTGGGCAACAGTAAAGGCAGATTTGGTCATAAATAGTTTTAAAAAATTTAGGTTGCCACCCCTGCTCTGACACCCCTGCTCTGACGCCACTGCTTTGACGCCCCTGCTCTGACACCCCTGATAACTCCATAGAACACTACTGTAGAAACATGTGAAGGAATCAAACAAAATCTACATACATCCAGAACCATTATTGTTTGGTTCTTTATGCAAGCAATCCTATACCGATTGAAAACAAATACTGCTCTGACGCCCTTGATAACTCCATAGAACACTACTGTAGAAACATGAGAAGGAATCAAACAAAATCTACATCCAGAACCATTGTTTGGTTCTTTATGCAAGCAATCCTATACCGATTGAAAACAAATCCTGCATTTTAACTACTACATGTAGGATGTAGCATTACCGGCACTACATAAGCTGCATACCATGCATACTAAATAGCGTAAAATTGCAAAGTAAAATCATGTATATATTGCAATGTGTTTGTTGGTAGGTCAGCTTACCCCAGAAGGTTTCTACTGGAACTCTGTCGACTCATCCTCCTCTCAGACACTTGGGTGGCATGCACTCGCATCGACAGCTGGCTTTTGTTGTGGAGATCTTGACTGAAAGAACAGATCAAGGGCGGTGTTTATCAAGCAACTTAAATCAGAAATAAGACTTAAGTGTGAGAAGAAAAAAAAGTATTTAAGATTTTTACTTAAGTTCTGCGAAAAAACAAACATAGACATAAGTTTTGGCCATTTTTGACTTACGTCTTAAGTTTTCTTCTGAGGTGTCTTAAAAATCTACAAAAGCGTAAGCCTGTTTACTGTGGATTTTTTGTTACTAGAAATTTATGTTGTTGTCTTACATTAGTCAGTTTAATGAAACTTAAGTCAAAACTTAAGAAAAACATAAGTTGTTTCATAAATACCACCCCAGCTAAATAATGCATTGTCATATGTCATAGCTTCCAGTGTATTTAACTGACAACAATAACGCAACACAGATTATACATTTTAAAACATAGCAATTTACTTTCATAGGAAAATATTGTCAGTAAAAATGGGCGATAGCCCCTTTAGTGTAACAAAACATTTCTAAAAGTAGAGATTTAAATTCATGTTTAAAATGAAATGCTAATTAAACCAAAAAATTTGTTATAATTATATGATATTTATTGCTAAATGTTATTAAGTATGGGTTGGTATTACTCTATCAAACACAACTTTAGAAACAAGGAATAAAACAAAAGCAACACGCAAAACAATGTTTTCTTTTTTAAGCAAGAAATCATATAGCAATTTAAAATAAATCCTGTATTTTGTATGACAATGAGCTTTTCAGTACCTTCCCGATTTGTCAGCAGTTTGTTTAGCCATGTCTTTATCGTTGTAGATTTTCTCCAGGATTTCTTTAATATCGTCCGATGTTTTGCCGGGGAAGAGCATGTGCAGCACGTGAACCAGATCGTCCTTCTCGAAACTGCCAACCTTCACCAAGCCAGAGATAAACTCCAGCTCCTGCAGGCAACAAAATAAATATACAGTTGAATTTCGATGGCTCGAACGTGGAAGGGTCGAATACATGGGAACGCTCGAACCAAGATTGAAGTCCTGAATTAAACACTTATATTCAGTTGCTGATGCTTGGGTCGAACAGTTTCTCGAGCACCGACGGTATTCGAGCCAATGAGATTCAACTGTACAATGTTTTTTCCATATAAGCAAGAATGATCATACATATTTAGGTGGGGGTGGGTGTCGGGGTGGTGGGGGGATTGATTATGGGAGTTCATCAGAACAACTAAATGGAAAATGTTTTTGAAAAGAGCCATAGTGTTGATAACAGTGATTGATAAGGTGTGCTTACCTGTGCTTGTATCTTCTTCAGTTTGTCCATGTCATACTGTCGCCTCATGTCCTCCAGGAACTGACTCACCTCACGGTCAGACTGGTTCCTGAACACACAAATAGATACATACATGTATAGCAGGCTGCAAAATGACCGGGTTCGCATCGCAAAAAGCAATGCAAAATCTTGCAATCATTTTATAAAAGTGCTAATCAAATTCCACTAGTTGCTTTTCCATTCTTCATCCAGTAGGAAAAACTACTAATCAAAAATTAAAAACAAATTGCATTTTGTATAATCATTCACTTTAACAATGTTTCAACTTAAAGACGGTGTTTATGATATAGACAATGTCTGTCGGTAATAAACACATTTTTAACGTTTGTAACAATTACAATCACCTGAATAATTACTAGTAATGATATCCATTGAAAAATACAACAATTTATCTTTTACAATGCAAAAATTACACATCACTAGTTATTCGTTTTTCCCAAATCGCAAACATTTACAGCTGCGAATATTACCTGTTTTACAGTATTTTAGAAGTTAATAATGTCGCAGAAAACAAATGAAAGGGAATATAAATGTTTTACACAAGACTTGGAATGATTTCTGGAAGTGACGGCAGAACGTACCTGAAGCGTTCCAGCTCTATCATCTGTTTGTGCATCAGCATTGTCTTACGGATCTTCGATGCCGTCTTGTTAGTGCTGGCTCCAATTGTAGCCTGCATCTCGCGCTCCTGCTTCATAATCAGAGTCGACTCACGCTGCTTCAATCTCTCACCCAACTTTTGACGCATAACCTGAAAAGTGTTGTAACATTCAATAAGTTTATAATTCAAACTTTAAAACTTTTAGTTAAAGACATAGGTCACATTAAAAATGTGGGTCTATTAAAGAATGTAATGTTATATCAATCAGGTTTGTACACACCTTCAATCCAACATGGTGTCGCATTACTCAAAGCAAGTAAATCTGACAGTTTAATCAGAGGTAATAATTTAAAAAATAATAAGTAAAGTAAAAATTATTCTATTTCGGATGCCATTTTGTAATGTTTGTGTATGCACTTTGATTTAACAACTTAAACTAGCACTATTTGACATTCAGTGAGCACTCGCCCGATAGCCTGTTCTGTTGACCATGCATCTGTCCTCCATTTTGGATACTACATTCTATATGGCTGAGAGAGAAATGACATGTCTTCTTTATACATGTACTTGTTTAATGAGTTTCATATATCACTGTTAATAATACATGTAGATACAATTTACTCAATTAAGAACATATTGCAGATCTTTCTTTCATGCACAAACATATTTGATATCAAATAAGTGTCCACATAGTCTTACTGTATTAAATGATCAGTCATTATTACAATCAGGTACTGACTAAACTTTATGCTAGCATAAACACTGTCCTTGTTAGATAATTGCATAAATTAATTATAATTATGATTCTAAACATCAACACAAATATCAAAGTGTCTTTATGTAATGTAAAATTGCTTGTTGTGCACTGTACGAATAACTCCTCACCAAAACCAGATGTGCACAGTTCAAACAGTCCTATTGTCTGCATGCACAACAGAGTGGAAATATTGACAACAAAATAGGTGACCAATACCCTTTAAATAACCACTAGAAAATGTTCCTGTACATGTATATAGCAGAATGCACTTGATTCATTATGCATGACATAATTATTTGCAGTTAATATCTAAAGAAAATGGCAGACCAATTCAAGTAAAATATTTGTGCATATAAATAAAGCAAAATGTGATGACATTATGACATGATGACATTATACAATTTAACAAAATAATTAGTGGTTTGCTTAATATTTTTGAGACTTTTATTGACTTTGCATTGCAGTTCATCACAAATTATTTAATATCATGACTGGAAATATTAAACACTATATATTTTTGTTTGATACAGTTTCATGGGATTGATTAACAGCTAATAAGAATGCCTACATTATGATGATTGATGATACCAATCTGAAGTGATATATACTGCGTGATATGCACACCCATATCCAAGTGCTCTAAATGCTACTTACTACATACATACAATACAACTACACATAAGCACATAGTAAACATACAATCCCACAATCCAAACAGATGTGACAATAAGACGAATGTATACTGTAAATATGTATTGCATCATGGATGTATTGCAAGTGGACAACAACGGCCAAAACTGCGAGTAGAAAGTATTGTGACAGAATACTACTGCGTGTAGAAAGTATTGTGATGATTAGTTCATCGCAGTTTTCACAGTACTTTATTGCTCGCAAAACTTTCTACATTTACGATATACACACACATATAGACTCATGCTGACTAGCTGTGTACATGTACATCAAATGCAACAAGAACCTCATATTGTGTATCAACTCGACCTATACTATCCATTTCACTTTTCTGATCATAAACAAACGACTTCTCCTTTAATACTCTGCGTTCATAAAGACGAATCTCCATTGACTGAAAGAAATTTGGCATAATATTCTATTACATCGAACTTCTATTATCGGCTTTCTATAATTTATCATTTTTACTAATACAAAACACAAATACAACCACTGTCTTCATAAGCTCAAATAGTGCTACTATCCAACAGCAAGGCGACATTTTGCAATCCACAAGACAGCAGATGACTTCATTTGACAAGGAGGATATGATATTGACAAAACAACATGCATGGGATCATCTATTCTATGTTTACCTGCACACTAAATAAGGTAGTTAAAACCAAAATTTAGGCAGTGATAGATGGGTTAGTTTATCCCTATGGATAGACAGGTAACCCTATTCTCATGCTATATTTCTAACAATCTGTGGTGTAAATTATTTTGGTCAGCCTACAGGTGGTAGGCAATTACAATTATATTATGTTTTCAGGAAGTGCAACATGTTGTTTGTTTACATTGCAATTTCATACATCAAGTTGACAATTTTTATTTACAAACAGTCCTGTGTAGGCTTAAGTTAAAAATAATTTTTGCTGGAGATACAAATTCCAACTATGGATCGAGATGCAACTGTTTTGTCTAACTTAACTAGGATCACTCACAATATGTTCTAGAAAGGCTAAAACCATTGTAATGTCCAAAATGAGATAAGTTATGGAATAAAACCAATCAATACCTGCTCCTGTTTTGTTCTCTGAGTCTCCAGCGTTCTATTCAACCGATCTTGTTCCTGCATGAACATAATCAAACCATCGTTTTAATAACCTGTCCACGAAGTTGAAATTATATTGTCTAGAACTATGTCAACATTATTTTGCTGTGAATACAACTATTTGCATTAATTTACTACAGTTATAAAAGTCTAGTAAGAAATAAATAAACGTTAAATCCATATATTATAATCAAACAAACAAACAAACAAACAAACAAACAAACAAACAAACAAACAGCTCTTGTTAAATAAAATCTGTCACATGTGGTGTTATGCATGTGAACTAGTGAAAGCATGTTCGAACAATCCATAAACATGTCAGATTAAATAACAACAGAACAAATTGTGGCCTGCTTTCACCAGATACATGTAGGCTACTCTTACCAACGAACACGAATTGGTATTTTATGTGCACTTTTCCACTGACACTGGATAGCACACACCACAGCCTTCATGAACTAGTTGGAAATGGAAATAGCCGTATGGGACAACTGAGGAGGATCGATCCATTGATCTCTTGGACCTCAGGTGGATGCTCTTGTACTGAGCTATGTCCCACTTGTGAAAGGAGTAAAAGAAATAGAGATGCTCACCTCTTTGTGTCTGGATATAATGCGCTCGCATTCTGGCGTTGAGAGGATTCCACGATCTGTAAGATCATCCATCAGGTTCGCCTTCAGATTATTGATCGCATTCTGTTGTTCTTCTATCTTAGATAGCTGAAGCAAACAAATTAAATAAACATAAAACAAATTTAGTAAATAGCTTTCTTTGACAAATGAGGTCTACCAATCCCCCAACTACCATGTTAACATTGTCATGATCCAGATCTTTCTGCCTGTCTTTGTAAGGAGTCTGCAGTGATACCAATGAAGAATTGATATTTTTTAGATGGATGTCCGCAAATAGCTATTATTCATCTGTGTGTGATATCATGAGGTAATGAGATGGAGGGTATACCGGTATATGTGTGAGTGTGCGAACATGTATATATGTATTATGTGCACACATGTATGTACAGGAGCATATATATATTGATTTTATTACGTCCTGCAAATTTCCGTTGCAGCAGAAATTTATATGAAAATGTTTAAACGTTATAAAAGAAAATAAAGATGTTAAATAATAAAAAAAATATTTTTTTCGTTTAACCTCTCTCGCTCTCTCCATCTGCAGAGCTGTGATCATGGCTCCGAGTCTCTCCTCCTGCTCGCGGAGCGCCATCGCCCGCTCCTTGATCATCTCCGACTGAATCTGCTCCAACTCATCGTCCAGGTTCAGCTGCTGACCCTGCAGAACGGCTATCTTCTGCTCAGCTTGCTTCTTTAACAGCATCACTTGCTCACGGTCGCTCGAATCTTCATCAAAGCTCTCATCATTAGTTCTAGAAAGCTTGCGACGTTTCTGCATGTACGATTAAACAAATAGAAATATGTAAGATAGTAAAACCCGTATTTTCGCTATCACTGTTACTGTGATGGAACTAATTTACTCCATCCATTATACTTTGAACCGATGTCAAATATCTATAAATCCATGCAACTCGCGTCATTTTTGCTGTTCAAATTATGCATCAGTCACGCAGATTCAACAAGATGTTCCGCCATTACATTACGCCAAAATCCATTGAAAATTCTGACACTCACTTATAATCAAAGACAATCATTTTGGCCCACAATGCATTTTAAAGCCTTGTAATCGAGGTTAGTGGGACACGTTTTATCGTACTGCATGGAAAATTAAGTTGCCGACGACGGTATACAGAAGGTTAACATGCCTACCTTGATGCCTACTGATTGGGACAACATGTATGTTAATATGCCTACCTTGATGCCTACTGATTGGGACAACATGTATGTTAATATGCCTACCTTGATCTCTGCCTGTTGTTGTCGCTCGAGCACCTCTAGCTGTTGAGATCTCCGCAGACTCAATCTTTCCTCCAGCATGCGTTTCTGACGTAGTTTGTTCAGAGTTAAACTGTTCTCCAGCTTCACCATGTGCATCTCGTGTTCCTTGAGGATTCGATTCCGCTCTTCCTCCGAGATCGACACCTGACTGTTTATCAGCTGACTGCGAAAAGAACAATATATACAATATACAGATTTCGAGGAAACTAAACGAACGGCTGCTGAATCATTAAACATGTGTTAAATCCAACTCATCTGAACAGATATTTAACCAATCAATAGGAATCCAGTTTACTTACATTCAATGAAATTAATTATACCTTATCTTGATCGATTCAAAAAGTTAAAATTTAAACAATACAGATATAAGGGACGCGGAGCTTTGTAAAAAGATGGGTGTGAAAGTAATGGGGAGGAAACGTGTGAAATAACTATATGTTAAAGAACCATATTTTGGTATAAAAGTCTGAAAAGTGTGGGGTTATAGCTCCTGCGCTCTATCATGTTACAAGATTATGCATGAGGATACAATACTATGCATGGTCACAGAAGAAACCCGCTGCTGCCACATAGGCTACTCTTGTTCAAATAACAACAAGGGATCTTTTATGTACAAGTTCCCACACACAGACAGGAAAACACACACAACAGAATTTGATAAACCAGTCGTGAATCACTGGTTGGAAAGGGACATAAGCCAATGGTTCCACCATGGAGGATCGATCCATTGACCTATCGAACCTCAGGCG
The DNA here is from genome assembly GCA_032355825.1 of Melanodrymia aurantiaca. Taxonomy (NCBI): domain Eukaryota; kingdom Metazoa; phylum Mollusca; class Gastropoda; order Neomphalida; family Peltospiridae; genus Melanodrymia; species Melanodrymia aurantiaca. Next base: position 13,219 of record JAULBR010084091.1, read on the forward strand.
GATGCTCTTGCATGGTGCAACGTCCCACTTCCGCATGAGGATAGAATGCTGCAACATTATTGTACTACAGTGAAACCCCTCTAAACCGAACACACTTGGGACCGAGTAAAATGTTCGGTTTAGACGGGGTGTTCGGGTTTACTGAGGTTTAAATACAACACATAAGGCTGTTTGGGACTTTGAAATATGTTCGGTTTAGAGGGAATTCCGGT
>JAULBR010084102.1:0-13429 GCA_032355825.1 Melanodrymia aurantiaca
CATCTGACGTCCAATAACCACTGATTTATAATCGATGTGTTTCTAGTGGTGTCGTTAAATAAAACAAACTTTACTTTATTTATGGACTAGGCCTACTTAAAATGTTTAAATCATAAATGGCAAATATAAAATTTTCTAAAACAATTCATCAAAACTGTCCTGTTTAATCTGAGAAATCTCGCTGTTTTGAAGGTGTTAAGCATAATATATTTCAACGATATAGTGATACAATTTTATATAGACCAAACAAAATTATTTCAAGTCATTTAATTAGCCTATTTGTGGTTCCTATGGTAATATTAAATAACATTAGTTAAAAACTGCACATAAAAGATCCCTTGCTGCTAATTAGCAAGAGTAGTCTGTGTGGCAACAGCAGATTTATTATAAGACTACAAATGTATGTGTTAAAAAAATGGACGTGTGTGTCACATCCATTATTGTTAACCAGTGTGCCCCAGTGGTGTTGTGAAAGTACTTAAGTTATATATTTTGAAGTAGGCCTACATTGAACTCCTGTTATAATTATATTAATTATAATACTAATTTTATTTGAATTACATTTTATTTATACTTCTACAATTATACCATATTTCACTTTTCTAGAGACAACATCCCACGATGTACCATCGAATGTGTCTGACGATGGCAACAATCCTTTGCTCAATAATGCAAAGCACAATAGAGATGATAAAGAACTTGCAAATAACAATACTTTAGAAAATTCTGTGTCTTACAATAAATCTCAAGCAGATTTCTTATCAGAATTCAAAATATTTCGAGACTTGTTACACGCAAAAGAACTTAAAAGAACTGATGAAGGTCAAAATGATGACAGAGGTGGAAATTCAATTAATGAGAATCCTGCATTAAACAACAAGATTGAGAATCAACAAGTTACTCAGTCTGTGAATGGTAAAGAGGGAAAAGAATGGCAAGATGATCGAACTATTGAAATCACAGAACCCAATGACCATCAAAACAAAGCTGAGGACAATGCAAAATATGCCAGTCCTCATGATTACACCACAGATGATAAGAACCAGAAGAGTGTCGTGCCAAATCTGGAGCCTGATGGAAGTGTTCAGTCACAGCATGTGCCAATACCATCAGAACAGCAGTCAGAACAGCCGTCGGAACAGCCGTCTGAGAAGGGAACAGACTACGATGATCTTAACCAGATACTATATGATTTCAGTGCAATTGATGAAACGAAATTGCACTCCGACAAGCCAAAAATACAATCACAACATACTGAAAAGAAGATGGACACGATATCGGAAAAAGAATACTCGCAAGAGAATCATCAAAGCACAGATATTTTGTTAAATCACGACACATCTGGAAACGGACCATCAAACATTTCCCTCAGTGATATGGGATATTACTCCACAGGTATGTTGTATTAATGGTTATAAATTACAAATACATTTATTAGTTTTTGGTGTTATTACATTGTATTTACAGTGACTTACACACACACACACAAAATTCCAAAGTTAGTTCACTGATTAATTATGGTGTGATTTTTAATAGTAATTTATTTATCTGAGGTCAAAGGATTCATCCTTCTCAGTAAATCCATTGGGGTTTTTTACATTCCAACCAGTGATCTAGTGGACCATGATTGGTATATCAAATGAAGTGGTATATACATGTACTATCCTGTCTTTCAAAAAGTGCATTTAAAAGATCCAATACTTCTAATCAGCAGTGACAGTGAGCTGAGACCATGTGTCAAAATAACTATGTTTGAATATTGACATCCAATAGTTTATCCAACTACATATATATTAATCTATGTGCAGGAATGGCATCATTAAAAACATTTATCTTTTAGTAATTTCTTCACAATAATAGACAAAATCAAAATTTACTATAATATATATGCTGTTATTTTCTTCCAGACAGAAAACTTTGGATTGGAGTTGGTATGGGAGTTGGAGGATGTTTGACTCTTGCGGTTTTAGTGGTCGTTTCTTTCCTGGTTTTAAAAAAGAAAAGGTAATAATCTTATTGTTTGTTTGCAAGCATCTGTATTAATCTGTTATATGTTGATCCATACATCTATCAGTGGTTTTGCATCTGTAGGAACTGTCCATCTTTCCATTATGCAACACCAGTAAAAGTGTGGGACAGTTTAACAAAATACCAAAACCAATGCAAACTGCATGGTTATAAAAGTTCATGCGAACAACTTGATGGAAGATAAGAATGTCAGTCTCTACGCATACAGATTTAGGGGTTTCAAGTTGTCCATGATTTTTCAATAGTAAGTATCCTAAGACAATAACTGTTACATACAGAGTGGACATCTATAGACTTACCGACACCGGTAAACTATATAATGCTAGAGAGTTTGACAGAGAAAATAAGTTTACAGGTTAAATTACAATGAGTCAAATAGTTATTAGCAAAAAATCTGCAAAAACTTGTAATTTAATTAATATCAAACAATGTCAAACAAACTAAGACACATTACCTTCAAAATTAAAGCATGCCAGCTCAAGACACAAGGGCTAATGAATCGGCCAATTAAAACTAACAGACCATGTGCATTTATAGCAAATACATAAAAAAAATAAAATCACCATTAAAAAATAGTTTTCAAATCATTGAATAATTATCTTTCTTCAGGAGATGTGTTCTCTGCATTATTGTCTTCTCATATTTAGAGGGTGCAATCAGTGGAGAAAATTAACCGAGTCGAGTTTTACAACGTGCGTGAAAGACGAACAGCCGGTTTACATCAAACTGTCACAGCTGCATGGACAAAGACGGCATAAAGGATTCAACTATGTTATCACTGTGTTAGTACGCGTTCTCTTGTTTGATAAACATTGTAATATCTTGTTAAAAATGAAGTGAATAATTATGTCAAATATTCACAGATTAGAAATTAAAACTGCGTAAAATGTTTACATCTAAATAAATTATGTTAAAATCCATTCATTTCTTAAAAAGATTAGGAATAAAAAATATTGCCAATTAATGAGGCAGACACTCGCTCTACAATGGTGTGTAAATGCCACTCATTTTCACATGCAATAACTGAATGTGATGAATAATTGAGGTACATGACGTCTATAGTATAAAACCTACATGGGGATCTGGTCCCGTTGGAACTCGGTTTCGTTCACATTCCAACTAATGGTTCATAACAGACACATCAAAGGCTGCGGTATGTGGTAGTCTGCAAATCCATATCACAAATGTTGCACAAGCGCAAGTCATGAATTAATATCATCTTCTCATAATGTATCTCCTTTTAGTTTAGATGAATCAAACTTCTCTGTGGACAGCAGCTTGAGTTCAGAAGATGAGTTGTTTGGAGCCACAGATTTACTGAATCGAACAATTGAGAGAGCAAAAGATAAAACGTATGCATTATCATTTATCTATTAATACAAAGTAATGTAGTCTTAAGCAGTCACCTAAGTGAGTAACAAAAAGTGGCCTCTTAAGCCAGGTGGCTGCTTAATACAGGTCGTAATGCACTAAAATTGATGATTTTGTGGAATATTAAGCTGACCCTTTAAAACATGTGGCTGCTTAATACATGTGGCCGCTCAAGCAGGTTTGACTATATCTCAACGTCAGAAGTGTCAGAAACTTGCTGCATGGTGTGGGAGATCATGAATATGTACTACAGTGATGCACCTAATTCTGTCGATGTCAACTATACAGTGGAACATCGGCACTTGTATACAATTATAGCAAAAACAAAAAACAACCCTACATGTATTCCCGCACTCGTTTGATGTGTCGCTCTCGCTCGTATTTATAATCAGTCACTCTCGTCTAATCCAACAATCCGTTTCAATCCCATGTTTCTGGTTTAGACATTGTGCACTCTATTTCTTTAGAATAATAGTAATTCCAATCATTATACATGTACCATACATGCCTGAATGCTGTGGATGGGGGGGGGGGGGGGGTCGGGTGGGATTAGATGTTGTTAGAATATTAGCATTTTATTGTAAACCTTTTATATATTTTCAGTGTTAAATTGGGTAGCCCTCAGAAAACCTCTACTCCAGTGAAAAAGAATAAATCGTTTAGAACCTGAACTACTGAAACCCCGATTACAACCTTGTGATCATCTGACAATATGTGTGGAGATCGATCATTTGAGTGTGTGCGTGCATGCATTCAAACGCCTCAAGAAGGATAGTGTTGAATATACTTTATTTCTAGTTTTATTTTGTCCTGAAATGTATAAATTATATTTGAACAAGTTACAAAATTTGTTTTTGACTCGTTAATAGTGTACTTAACCATGTAAATTTTAGCAACTGCCCAAGAAATTTTTTAAAATGGCTGTTTAAGATAGATAACCTTTTACTGTACTGTAATGTCAATGAGTGCTGGATTAGCCAGTTTGTAATCACGTGATCACCTAACACAAGAATTTACTTCATATGCAGGTTAAAATACATTGATGTGTGTACAGAATGGACACAACTGAAGTGTTATTTATATAGATGGAACATTTTTTATAGTTTGTTATAACTTATTTACGTGCTTATATCCAAATAAGATCCAAGCATGTCCGTCGTGGTCATGCAGTCAAGCTGCCTCGACTGCCAATCCAGGACAGAAATTAGTGTTAGTATAATTGGAAACCCACTACCATTCGACAAGTAGCAAGGAATCTTTTATATGAATGTTTCCAGACAGGACAGTACATACCATGACACTAGTCATTGTTAAGTGGTAGTATACCTGGAAACTCACTACCATTCAACAAGTAGCAAGGAATCTTTTACATGATCTTTTCCAGACAGGACAGTACATACCATGACACTGGTCATTGTTAAGTGTTAGTATAATTGGAAACCCACTACCATTCAACAAGTAGCAAGGAATCTTTTATATGAACTTTTCCAGACAGGATAGTACATACCATGACACTAGTCATTGTTAAGTGGTAGTATACCTGGAAACCCACTACCATTCGACAAGTAGCAAGGAATTTTTTATATGAACTTTTCCAGACAGGGCAGTACATACCATGACACTGGTCATTGCTAAGTGGTAGTATACCTACCAATTGAGATTTACAGAGCCCTCTCTCTGGGTTGGAACCGATACTGGGATTAAACAACCGATATGCCAGTAACTACCAGTTATAAGCCGGTCTTTATAGCAGTTTGTAAAGCAGGTACATTATGTTTTAATGGTAGAGGTGATGAATGGCCACATATAGGTTTGAGCCCAAATTGTTTTTTTATGATGGATTAATATTGGCTAAACTTTTTTATTTATTTTAGTTATACAAGTTAACCGACTTATTAATATGGCTAATTTTAGTTTTATTAAATGAGATATTGATATTTTGAAGAAATTATGTTTTCCTTATATATAACTAGTTATTATAACTAGTATACGTCATACTTTTTGCATTATAAATCTGCACTTGCTAAAGATTCCAAATTCGCTGAAAACAATTATCACCATAAAATTATTGTTTCAGTCCTAAAATGGCATCTGCTATCTGGCAAACAGATTACAAAACTTCTGATAAATTTAGTCAGATAAAAAATAGAAATAATCTTATATAAAAAATAATTTGGCTTTAATTTTGATTGCATAGATCTCTTGGAAGTAATACATCGCATGATCATAATTTGTTGATGCGTGTGTGTCCTAATTTTTCCCTGGATCCTGCGCCATAGCCGACACTCCGTCTTCAGCAAGCCAGATCTAGGTATTTCTGTAGGGGTTTCCTCGCCCTTAGCTCAAGACTATAAAATCTCACCCTGTGAGCACAGGAGGATAGATTGTCTACGGAGGAGGATAGATTGTCTACGGAGGAGGATAGATTGTCTACGGAGGAGGATAGATTGTCTACGGGATCCCTCACCATAGTTTTTGTTTGGAGTTTTCTTTTCTCCTAGACAGATTACTTTTCGTGCTCTGTCCGCCCGCTATTTGCCTATAGTTGGAGCTGGATTAGCGAGTGTCAGAGCATGTCCATACACCGATGGGTCATGCACACTGCACCTCTGGGGCTTCAGCTGCACCGAGATCCCCCTCAGTCTAGCCTGGGTCCGTGAGGTTCCCAGTTTCCGTGACGTGCCAAGCTATGGTAGCAGGGGGCACTGAGGAAGTCTTGTCTGTAGAGAGGTTATGTACCGGAAAGGTGGCACTTACGCACATCTGCGCTCCTTTTCACTATGTCAGGCTATCCAGCGGCTGCAGCTGAAAGCAAGAAGGTCATAGGCCAACTGCACAAAACTACAGCACTAGTCACATCACACAAACCTGTGGTTATGGGGCAACCACCACGCCATGAATTAATACATCAATACATGTTATATAACCAGTTTCAACAAAATATATATCATGAATGCATCTAAAATGTTGTATGTTAACTTTTGGCTGGAATAAACTTTTTCATCATTTTGAAATTGCAAGAAAGAATTCCACGCCCACAAGTAACATTGTATATATAATATGTACATGTATGCCAACGAGAACTTCATTTTCGATAAAAGTGACAAAATTTATCTCAATTGATTTATGGCATTGAAACTAAAATATCCTAAATCATATTTATAGTTTGAGAAGTAGCTATTATTCATTATCAATTAATTCTGATAATTATTATACCCTTTTCGTATTATGTTTTAGAATCTTGCTACATGATGATTAAGATATACGTTTTGATAATCAGGTTTTAGCGAATCCTATATAATTTACGAAAACAGACATGAAACATTTTAGATGCTACTCAATTACCTACATTTAGAATTTGTATTGATGTGTGATTTTTACCTTAGTTACATTATTTTTAGGATTGGGAACTACATTTTGTAAATGTTAATAAATCTCAAAGTATCGCAACACAACAAAATTTAACCCATACTGTAACAAAAACCAATGCTAATTGCTTAATTTTTTATTATTAAATTAATATTACTAAATGTTTCCCTTTTTAAACTGTAACAAATAGGTAAATAATAATGCAGTAATTCCTTTGATCATGCCAAGCACGTTGTAGTGATCAAGTAGTTAAACAATACTTATAAAAACCAATCTAAATCTAAGAATAAATAATCACGCCACAGCGTTTCTGAAAGACAAGTAGTACATGTACATGTCAAAAGGTTTCTCATGAGACCAGAAAACCACCAATTATTGCTTCAACTTTACAACACCGGTAGTCTAATGGTTTTGTCGGTCGCACTCAATCCAGAGAAAAACAGTAGAGACGTAATAATCCAAGCAAATGAAATCAGACGAGAAGCATTTATGACTGCAAAATCAGATGTTATAATAGCAGCTTCTAAAGACTAACGTGATAAGAAATTGTCTATGAACATACATGTACGCTCTTAAGCAGATTAGAAATATATCCCGCAAAAAAGAAATGGTTCAAATTTATTTTATGTTAATTTTTAGTTCCATTTTACGACACTACAAATGACACTTATTAATATAACAATAACTTTCTTTCTGAAGTTATTTTGAAACATACAGTAGAATCTCGATGGCTCGAATGCGGAAGGGTCGAATACATGGCAACGCTTGAACCAAGGTCGAAGTCCCGCATTAAACCTTTATATTAAGTTGCCGATGCTAGAGTCGAACTACCCGATGGGTCGAACGGTTTCTCGAGCACCGATGGTGTTCGAGCCTACGAGACTCCACTGTACTCAAATTCATAATCAATGTGTTTTGCTTTGCTGTCAAAATTATTAAATGGGCTACTCATTTTATTTTTAATTCTGTTGGCGAAATAGCCAATCTGCATAAACAGCACTGCAGCTACATGTATATACACATGTACATGTATATACAATGTACATGTATTAATATATAATTTATGCATTTGTTATTCCTAATGCTATGTATTTGGTAGTTCAATGCTATTTCTTGATTCACAATTGGTATAGGATTATAATGTCACCACTGTTTTTAGATCTGGCACACACATCCACTAACAGAAGATAAAATGGTTAAGAAAACAGCAAAAACAATATTACCACAGCAGTGGTAATTAGCTTTAGCAAATGATCGATGACAATGCAGTCATGGCAAAAATCATCTAGTTAGGCAATACACATACATACATTGTACTACTCTTCACGGGTGGAGAAAATCACATGTATAACAGAAATACAATAAAGAAATAGAAATTCACAGATCTTGTGTGACCATTAACTAATTTGTTAAACATCGATTTTTTTATCAGGTTTTTTTGTGGTGTATTTCTTTCCAATATTCAATAATCCTTTTTATAAAACAATTCAACAAAAACCAACAAAACAAACCAAAATATAAACAAATCAACTTTTGTTTTGATTGTAAGCATCATGAACATTTCTAATGTAATGCCAAATGTTTCTTCAAATTGCCTCAAAACTTAAAATAACGAACATCTCATTTGCATGTGAACATAGTTTGAAGAAATCCCTGCACCTCCAAGAGGTATGAAGCCATGCGATAACCTCCACAAAATATAATAACATGAGCAACATGTTTATCCATTTTTATCCACAAACAACTAAATCACAATATATAGTTATTGCCAAAAAAGATACTTTTCATTATCCCAAGTGTCCATTTCCAAAAATTGTCATCACTGCACCAGTTTGTTGAATTAATCAAGTTGTCTATCCTATTGGTGTTAAAGAGATTATCAAAATTAGCTTCCCCAACAAAAACCCAATGTGTACATAATGCTGGTGCCTTGAGCCCACAATCTACCCATCCCTCTTACTATGATCTCTACAAATCTGTTAAAATGTCCACAATTGTGAATGGATCGTTACAATTACAACCAAAATGCCCGAAAGTATTAGCAGCCATTACACTTTACCCACTTTATTTTACTCGGCTCCATGATAACTACCAAAATTAATCTCAATTAGAAATCAAGTTTACTTGCACCAAATCTTGCCTCTACACAATCAGAAAGTGCCACCTCCTTTGAGAAAGTAAAAAGAGTACACAACAAATGAAACCAATGGTGCAGGCTTTATTCAAACCATGCATCTCTAATAAATAAATGTTAGGCTTAAAACTGACAACTTATTAGTGTGATGCCATTGGTAAACGTATAATCAAACACATTAAACTTTGTTAAAGTGATTGAGTCGAAGATTTGTTTTGAAAACAGACCATAACATAATAAAATTAAAAAATAATTTGTTTTTTCACAACTCCAAAACATAAAATTTGAAAAAGCATGCTAGATTTTCTGATATAACAATTGCAATTACAGTAACTACCTCATATATAATGAACACAGAGCAAATTTTCATGTAATTCAAATAACCTTTGAATAGTTCCATCTTTGATGGCAAAAACAATTTCTAAAAAAAGATACTAATGCTTTACTTTGTGTCCCATAATTCCCATTAATGGTTAATACATTTCGGAATGAACACTTGTACACTCCAATCTGCTTCTACTATATTTGTAGTGTAAACCAAATAAAACTGAAATATTCCAGATAATGTAAGAGAATGTTCCAAAAAGAATATAGCAGTCTTATTTCTTTTCCAAACAAATACAATGTGTAAAAAGAAACATGCAGTTAAATTATAATTGTTACCTTGAAGTTAAATTCTAGATATCAGCACTTAGCTGGTGAACAATTCTCAGTTTATTTAGACATAGACCTCAAGTTATCCAGATTACAAGTTTGCCATAACACTGATTAATTGTACGTGTATTGATTTTTAAAAACCCTCTACAATAAACAATGCTAATTTCTTCCAAAACTAAATGCATTGGTCCAGCCAAATAATGTTCACCGGTATCACAGATTATATTGGATTGTATTTGGAGTCCAGTATCAACATAATGTTTGTAATTCACAAAGTAGGCAGTCAGCCAATAAATTAGATACAATAATAAACTTTTTTTAGTATATCTGTATACTGTTTAAAACATAATAGACACAGCCTCCAACCCTTGCAGTACACCCAAATGGTAGTCTTCCTCTTCCCAAACAGTGTACAGTCATATAATTCACGATTATCTATTGTATTTCTCTGGTCCATTTAAAGCTCTTTATCTCACAACAGAGAGCAGAGTTGTCAAGCCATCATATCACATTGTCTGTCCTTGATAAGCTTGTCGCATCATGTTTCCTCTCACTACAGAGAGGAGAGTTGTCAAGCCATCACATCACATTGTCCTTCACCAGCTTGTCACATCATGTGTTTCCTCTTTTGGATGAGAACGTATAAATGTCATCATTGGCACCTAATCCTGAATACCGCTCATGGTCGTCGTATTTGCGTCCCGAGCCAAGCCTAGCTGAGTAAGCCATGGGCAAGACAGCATTGGGATTAACATAGTCTGAGAGGGAATTTGTTGTGTAGTTGCTGTTGGCACTCGTCTGTCCTGTGTAGTAGTGGTAGAATCCTGTGTCCATGTAAAGTCCGTAGCTCTCGCGTTCCAGCGCCGACATGCGCGACGTAGAACTGGGTGGAAGCTGTGTATGCGATGCCACCTGGTAGTCTGCTGGCAGGAAGCTGCTGGAGTACAACCGGTTGTTGTTGTCGTCTGCAAACATATGACTCTGAGAAAGATGCAGCGGCTGCAGGTGAAGAGGGGATGAGTTGTCTTCCCTTGATACTTCTGCAACAAAATTCATAAGATCATGAACGAATGAATTGGAAACCCAATTTCATCAAAGTTAATATGCTAAAACAATCCTTGATGCAGTATTGGCATCTTATAATAATTCTATGATCATAATTACAAAATATTAATTAAAAATATATTATAGCACATGATTAAACAATAACCAATGTCGTCAGAAGTACGACGAGCAAATGATAATTTATATCAAAATACTTACCCGAGGATTCTGTTCTTTCGAGTTCACCTGGTAGATATATCATTGGTCCCTGACTACCTGTGGGGGTTGCCATGCTGCCTGAGAGGTGCATACGCTTTACTGGTTTGATATCGTAAGATTCTGTTAGTTCTGAAATAATAACGTTATGGCCTAAGCAGCAAGTTTTTACAAAACGTGTAACCAAGATCTATGAGCTTTACACATTCACTGCCTGTATGAAATGCAACATTGTAACAAGTGCTCTCTAAGAAATGATTGACAATAAGATACCATGATCCTGCAAATATATTATGAAGTGACGTTATTGTACATGACATGGTTTTATAACAAGATACATGTACATACTACCATACCGAGTTTTATTGTGCAAACCATATGGAAAATAGATACCATATAAGATTTTTATAATCGATTATGAAAATTATAATTGATTAGCTCATCTTTAAATTCAATTAACCGATCTTCAATTATCACAAATAATTTAAACACCGCTAATTCGGTGATATGTGTAAAGTAGGTTACAATTAATGTACAAAATGTTATAAGACTGTCCAAATTATGGAAAGAATACACTTGTTATAATCGCATGTAAACGAACCTCTCTTGGCACCAGTGGCAGCAGACAATGTGGTGGAAGCGGGACATGGAGTGGATGTGCGAGTGGCCCTTCCTGGACCCACTGGCGGGTCAAACACCTCATAGCCAGGAGAGAGATGAGATGAGTCATTGCTGGAGACAAACCAAAGTTAGTGAAATGAGCATATCGTTGGTGGGAACTAAACTGTGGTTATGTCCATTTCTGAAAATTATACAGTAGCAGCCGAAAACATTTCTAAAACCATATATTATGACAATCTCTCAGCTAAATATTCCAGGCGCAAAAAAAATTTTTTAATGTAATTTCATTTTCATTTATCATAAAAATTTCTCTTAATTCTCCCAATCCCATTGGCCATGTAACTAAACAAAAGTTCCAGTTCAACATTCTCAATACGAAAATAACAATTATTGCACTGTTGTGGTTACATTGGAAGAAATCGCATATTACAGGTTGTATGTTGTTTCCGATGTTAGTTCTGATTTTATAGTAGCAAGTATCCGTTGTACGGTCTCCGCTCCGAGTCAAATACAACACAGTTATCTCAATTACCCAGCTTCCACTGTGGATGAAACGCGTGTGACAGAAGGTGATTCAGGTGGCTGGGTAGCACGCCGTGCACTTCGTCTTGTGGCAGTTCGGTTACTGTCAGCTTTCACTCGTGTAGGGCTGGCAACATCTCTCGTTCCATTACTGAGGATATTGATAACCTGAAATTCCATTACAGTAAAAGTATTCACAATGAGAATTTATTTTTAATTTAAAATAGAGTTCTGGAGTTGGAAAAACTCAATTCAAATATAAATACCTGTATAATCAGACTTGTTCAATGCAATAGAAAATTTGAGTGTAAAGTGTGACAGCTACACAGAGTAGAACCTCATTAGTTAGTTAGTTATAACCTATTTACGTGCTTATATCCAATTAAGGTTCAAGCATGTCTGTCATAGTCAGGCAGTTCAGCTGCCTCGACTGCCTATCCAGGACAGAAGTTAGTGTTAGTATGAGAGAGGAAACCAGCTACTCCAAATTGATAAGTAGCAAGAGATCTTTTATATGCACTTTCCCACAGACAGGTTAGCACATACTACTGCCTTTGTTAAACCAATTGTGGTCACTGGTTGGTATAAGTGGTATTACACCTACCCATTGAGACTGGCGGAGCACTCACTCTGCGTTGGGGACGAAAAGTGAGATCCATGAGCCGGATTCGAATACTATTCCTACCAGCCGGTGATAACCTCATTAGGCAACACTGTACTTGTTATAGTTAACACAGTAATAGTCTTCAGTCAACAAAGTACAATTTTCACTCAACAAAGTACCATTTTTACTCAATAAAGTAGTTTTCCATCAACGAAGTACCAGTATGGTTTTCAGTCAACAAAGTTGTTTTGAGACAACGATGGTAGTCAACACTGAAGCTGCTGTTCTAATATCATTTTGGTCATTGGATCTATGCTTTAATAATAATTAAATCTATAGTCTGTCCATGCTGCCAATAACAATCCCTGTTTTCTCCTATATCTGCATCCTGTAAGGCTGACATATTCCAGTACAATAGCCAGCATAGGAAATATTAAAATAGGGTTCAGTCTGAATAGACTTTTTGGCTTGAGGTGAGATGGCTTAACATTTTACAGGTTAAACTACAAATATGTCCATCATAAAATAAAATGTTTGACACCTAAACCTCATATATTTAGTGATGGATTGGCCGATCAAATTAACCATCGACTATTAGATGTATAACACAGAGTAATTTCAAAACATTGTCTGAGAAGAAACCTGTTGCTGCCAGACTACTCTTTCACTATAATATTCTTTCCCCACAGATGGCATACCACATACTAAGCCTTGATGTACTAGTCATGTATACCACATGCTAAGGTTTTGATCCACTACTAGTCATATATACCACATACTAAGCCTTTGATGTACTAGTCATGTATACCACATGCTAAGGTTTTGATCCACTACTAGTCATATATACCACATACTAAGCCTTT
>JAULBR010084113.1:0-13427 GCA_032355825.1 Melanodrymia aurantiaca
AAAACGTGCTCCAAACCACCCACAAACCACACACATTGAATGTTATTCTCACAGATGTCAAACGCATTGATATATATCCACATCCAATATAATAGATAAAAGTATGACAGAATCTGTGTAAAGTAATCACATGGGATGGGTAAACTCTGGCTTCCTTTGTGGTTGCGACTCATCACCTTGCTTGCGTTCAACCACACTCGATCCGACCGACCGCTGTCGCCAATATTAACATGCAGATGTTTTCCCCCAACAACTGTGGTTTGCATATTCCTACATACATTTGTACGTATTAGCGGGATGGTCACATGACCAACGGTTACAAGGTTTAAGAATTTTGGACCAATCAGACAGGCAGGGGTGTTAAGATACTTGTAGCCACTCCTGAATACCAACATAGAACAATGCTTTGAAAAGCATGTGCACATCTACATGTGGTATACAACTGACCAGAAGCCACATTTTTTTCATCTTAATTCATATTCAATGAGGTAACAAAACTATACATGTTAAACTTATAGAAAGTGCAAGGGTGCAACTATATAATTATGTTAAAGTCATAGAAAGTGCAAGGGCAAACAGCAGGAGCCAAGTTTGAACACTTTGAGGGGAGAAAACAGGAAAACCACAAAAATGTACTGAAGCCCAATTGTCACCAGACCAAAGAGCAGTATACTGACATCAAACAAAACAGTTCAATTTCACTGCTTCCTTGTCGAGTTTGAAATACAAACATCGAGAGGGTTGGTGTCAGTTGGCAACAAAAGAAAATGTTTTCAAAATTTTTCAACTTTAAGTTTTCAGTACAAAAGAATTTAAAGGGTTGTTAGTTGCAAACTTTCCTTTAATGGATATTATTGTTATTCTGTTTTCCCCCGCAAGATGAAGTATTGCTTACATAAATGCATTTAGCGAGCCAATACTGTGAGTGTGTTTGGAGGAAAATTACATCTTTGTTTGCATGGAATTTGCATCTTTACTGACTTTAGTCAGAATTTTGCTTTATTTAAGAAGATGAAGGTGTCTGCTGGAACGTTGCATAGGAAAGTGGTGTAATGGAGACATGCCAAGTTTCTGTTCCAATCAGGCTCTGTGTTTACAAGAAATCTTAACATTCTGCATTCTGTAAACAAGTCACCATGGAAGATCAAGGTATGTGTCATTTTAATCATTTTAATTGTGTGAACTTTGCTAAATTTGCTATGTGTATGTATCAATATAATTAATATTATAAAATGACAATGATTCAGAAATGTTCTTGTATACATTAGTAAAATAAAGACCATATATTTTTAATGGAATTAAAAAACAAAAATATAAATGCTAACAAATACATGTACTATAAATAAAGGGTCGCTCCCAATTGTTGACATTTATCTATTCATACAAAGCATAAGAAGGGAAGGAAAGGGGTCAAGGCCAGCATACAATCATGTACAATGTACTAATTTAAATTGATCATCAAAATGTAGATAGTTGAATTGCACACTAATTCTGTGCAAATCTGTGTTTCCAAACATTGTCATAATTATACAAATTAAAACACACCCTGAGGAGGATAGATCCTTCGACCCATCTTGCACTGAGCTACTCCCGCTCTGAACTACCTTTGTAATACACAAGGCAGAGCTGTGCACAATGATCAAGTTTAACAGTTTCACAGTTATTAATTAGGAATGTTAAAACCAATTCTTCCCATCACCCACAGTTATCGGAGAAATCTCATGAGACATGTTGAGAGTTCCAGGTCACTTGGCTGACATTTTGATGTGATGTTGAGCAAAGTGTGGCAACGATCATGTGTATTGTGGCTCCCACCAGCAGCTAATTACAATATTGCCACCATGAACCCTGACCTCAGCAATCATAATCAAATCATTGATGAGGACAGGTGGCCAATGCAGAGGCAAGCGGAGGCAAGATGGGACATATGAATTATGATTAAGTTGACAAAAAGCAATTTCACACGCCACTGATCGACCAATGAAGAAAACGACAATTGAGCACTATTAGAATTGTGAAGTAAATTTCATTACAAAACGCTGGCCATTAGAGCGGTGATGAACATGTGTATTATAGGTGTTACGGAAAACAGAATATCTCGCGTGATAAAGCCATTAAAAATTATAAAAAAATAGATCAAACAAATTATAGGTGAAGCTTCTCTATAATTATGTAGCACAAAACATGTACGTTATCGTTACACTATATTAACGTATTGGTTAATTTAATTTGTCGAAGGCCTAGACTGATACAAACAAAGCCATTTATATTGTACAGTATATTATTGCAGTTAGCTTTTTTTTTCTTTTTTTTTGGGAAAGTGACACACCTGAATTTTATATTTTAAAAGATACTAATTTATCATTTAAATGACTGAAATATATTTAAGAAAAAAATAAAGTGAGTTTAGAGAAAATATTTGCAAACAAAGAGACATCACATTTTAATATAAAGCCATTACTGTCAACTAATGTTACTAGATGGAATGAGATGAGCTGTTTGACAAATCATGAAATAATGTTGAAAGCAATGTTTGTGTAACTATACATGTACATATTATGTACACTTTGTCAAGTAAAACCATACCGTAATACTATTTACCATGTTTTTAAATTATGCACATGCTGTCAACATAGGAAGAACTAGTATTTCGAAAAGTTGCGCAATTATTAGTAATTATCAGTATTGGATGCCGAACCTCGATGAGTGGACAGATCTGTTTTATCGAGACTAGCAACATGGTAGTCATATCCGAATGTTCAATACATATGAGGATTTTACATTATCGTTATGTTAGCATCCAGAAATCAGACATTTTGAAAACAAGACAATGCAATCGAACAATTTGCAGTAGCTGTTTTATCATATAAGCACATTTATTTGACCAGAACACTTACATGTATTATGTTAAATGCGGTACTATATTGTAAATATGTACAACAAATAACTTTGCTTGAAATCCCCAACCCCAAAACTACGTCATTCAAATTATATTAAAATACTATAAACCAATTTGACAGTATATTATTGAAATCCTATTAAACAAACTATCAATGTAGATTATTGAAAACATATTTTAAAAATCCCCCCATCCCACCCAAAAAAATATGCTCGATTTTTATTAGCCTTAAATAACAAACTAGTTATCTTATTTTAGAAGAAAAACCACATGACAACAAATGCTGATCATTTTGTCTAAAAAAATAAAAGAACAGCCACAGAGAAAATTGAGCCAAATCAGTGGTTTTTATGGCCAACGATCTCAAAGCACAAACCACACCATTACCGGCTCTTTCATTGATTCAGTCAACCAGAGAACAGTTTCCTTGGCACCACAGTCTTCAAACATTGGCTGCAGGCCACTGTCCAATAACCTCAGACAATGCAAACTCTGCTATTGCCCTCAAATTTCTCGTTGAAGACAAATTTAGCTTTAAGACAACCCAGGTGTAAATTAACCAGCCATCTGCAGGATAAAAATTACGACAAAAAAAATGTAAATTAGGAAAGTGTTGAAATATAATTGATTGGGCAAGAGCACAATGGATGCATTATAATAAGAAAAACATCCAGTTATTTAGAGGCAAATTGCTGTCCCAAGTGTGACTGGCTGCGAACTGTCAGTCATCATCAGCCTGTCACTGCAGAAAACTCCCCTCAAATTGATCCAGTGCTTCTTCTCCTCGCCATCTCATTGTGACAATAGCCCAGTTGTGCTAAAGAAATTGTAATCTAACAGCTATCTGAAATTACTAGCCAAGTTAATCTCGAAACTTCTGCACTTTCCATTCCCACAAAGAACACGATCACTGTGCACATTTTGTTGATGGTAGATTGGAAATATTGAGCGTCATGCAGTTGCAGACAAAATGAGGCGTATGTACAGATGAATCATGCACCAAATGGATGTCATAATGATGAAACATCGCCGACCAGATCCTGACAGGCTTTCTTCAAAATTAATCTGTCATCAAAATGGTCAAATTTACTGTTCCACGGGTTCTAAAATTTGACGAGATTAGACCATTTTAATTTTACCAATAAAATATCTGCTGAGCATTGGGTCTCATAACAAACCGAGACGCTGAGAAGTGTTATGCACATGAAATTGCAATTTCTTTTCTTCTTGTTTTTCTCAAGCAGTTATGTAATTAATCTACAGCTTTAATTATTCATGAAGTCGACTACTAAACATAATCTGCCGTCAAGATCGCACACTATTTGTAACACTGCACATGATAAATGGCTTAAGGATTGCTATTCTCTGCTGCATATTGTAAAAACGTGCACATTTTAAGCAATATAATGGTTCATCAGAACACAACACAATTACTAAACATACAACTTTTGTAAATAAACTGAGAAAGTGCTTCATATTCAGTCGGAAACCTTGCTTCAATGAATTATTAAATCTTGATGAGCAAAAGAAAATATTCAGCCCTGACATGTACAATGTATGGCTTAATTAACAAACTCATTCAATTAAGGTGTTAACAGTTAATCAGGGCCTGTTAAATTTTCATGATCAATTTTTTTTTAAATCTGTCTTCGTTGCTCTTAAGGTTGTGAACATCTGTTATAAAAAATTCAAAAAAGGATCATGACTACCAAAAAATATATAGTTAAAATAAAACAAAGCAAAAAAGTATGCAATAGATTTTCATTATTTGTGTATACAAACGTGTCCTAATGACAAATAGATGATATAATTTGATACTTTGTTGTAAATTCTGCTTGTCACATATGGGTTATAAAAACAACTTTTGAATAATTAAAATGAGCAAGAATATTGTATTACTTCATTGAATTATTTGTGTAGAATGCTTCAAGTGAGCACTGATGATTGGACTGTATAATTACTGTGTTCACAGTACTAGAGTATTGACGTGTACTGATGGTAGAGCTACATGTACCGTATTCGACGTAAATAGTGCCCTGTTCCAATAAGCGCCCCTTACATGTACGTCTTTGAATAAATGTCTAAGTACAATGTAGTTCCACACTAAAGCAAATACCAGTAACTGACATTCTTTGCCCATTTTAATGAACATACTGATCAAAATTACAACTTACACCAAACCAAATCAACCCAGCAAGAAAACAAAACAAACAAATATCGGTCATTTATTAATATAGCAATTTAATGTTAGAAAAAATTGTCAAACCAAGAATATGCAGTTAATTTGTTTCGGTTTTTCCAATTTCCACAAACTACATCACTCTATACACAGTGTCATATCTTGTAGTAAAGATCAATCAAACCGGACCTGATAGATTGCCACTGAACAAAGGTCCTGTTGTGAGGTCACGACCTCAATACCATTTTGCAACATCATAACATTCCCCTATCTCTAAAAGGCTTGTCAGTCTTCCTCCAGTATGAACATTACAACTGGTTTGTCATCTGATCTGACAAATCAAGCAGGACTCATTTGTTGGGCAAACTGCACTCTTAGCATAGAAACTAGCTTTCTGGACTTTTCTCAAGATTTCCTCATTGCACGAAGCAAATCTGTCACAAGCAAATCACTTCTGATGCTGGAAATGCAATCAGCCACATCCCATGTCAAACAGGGTCAAAAGAACTAAATTAGACTGGAGAAAGGGCAAATTTTACAAGCGTTTCTTGATTAATATGGGACTGACAATCTGCGAACAAGGCCAACGGAGCAATCGTAAACATGCATATTTAACAAATTATAATAAACTTATCAGTTTGATTAATCAATGCAGGAAAAGCAATCTTGATGTAGATAAAGCATCCCTGCTGGGTTCTGTTTTTTTTTTATCACCGACACCATCATAGAGAATATTGGTCATCATGTGATCACGATATGATCGTGACATCACGACATGATCATGTGTTTTTGTATTGAACAAAGTTTAAACCAAAGATGGAGCAACACTATTCAATTATTATTAGTAAAAAGTGAACAAGTTAGTATAACCTCTGATCATCAAATTGCTTACTGGTACTTAATGATTACAGGAACAATATAATGTATACTATAGGAAACAAGTTCATGCATACATGTACAAGTAGGCATGTGAGATGTACCACTAATTCGAAATTACATAGGACTGAAAGGACGACATCTAGAGTCAATTTTACAAAACATTGTAGCCTAGTTTGGAACTAATTGTACGTAAGAGACTAAAAGTGTTTCCCAAAATATAACTAAATGTAAATGGCTTCAGGGAACTTGCATCACAAATGCGCAAAAACCTATGTCGTCTCAGCTACTAACCATTGTTGTATCAGTAAACATAAGAGATCGAAACCTATCTAGTTACTTTTACGTCCACAACAAGTCGTAAACTAGACTTATGATGTTTTGTGAAATTGGCTGCTGGTCTTTTTACTTCCTTTCATTGTTCTCCCTGACTGAGATAAATCATCACACAGCATGGTGCACAATGGGCGAACCATAAACACCTGACCAATAAAGAATACTCTACACATGGGAGGTCTCAGTGTGTTCGTACATTACACAACATTGGAATGACCGTCTTCATTGCGCTCGCAAATATTTTGCTGTTCTTTAGTGCAGTCATATTTTGACATTATAAAATTCTTTTTTTTTTTTAATGTATGGAAGTCAAAATTAGATTTTACGTTGGGTCATCTGAAAATAAATTGGAAACAAAATAATTATAATCAGGAATCCTTTTACACGTAAAGAATATGAAATTTCGAAGTTAAAGTACAATGTAAGATAAGTACAAATACCATTACCAGGTAATGTCATTTTAAAGTTATAACAAACCCATTAAAAAATTTATTTTTATTATTTTTTATTATCAACTCTCTGACAAATGGACATGCCCGCAAACACTACAAAAATTCACAAAAGTGGAAAAATAATGCTTTAATTGCAACATATAATATTATTCCCAAACCAATGTAATATAATTTATGTATACATGGTAACTAAGTATTTAAATGTAAAATATCACCTTTTATAAATTTAACAAATAATTACTTAACTTTACATTACTTCTTTCTGTGAATTTTTTTTTTAATAATCTACCTGGAGGGACAAAAAGTTTTAGTGTCTTTCTGTCACTGATAGCTTTTGCTTTCAGAGTAGACAAGTTATTCAAGTTATTATACGTTCAAGAATATCTTTCAATGTTGCGTAGGTTGTAAAGAAGAAAAAAAGTATCAATCACCAGAAATATTTTAGAACATTTCGACCTTTAAATAATTAAATTGATAAATTCAAAACACAATTGCATTTTGACATTAGTACATAAACAATAATCGGCATGTGAAGGCCGTAAGCCTGGGCTCTGATAAGACATACAAACACTCTTGATATGCTTGAGTGAATGTGAAAGATAAGAGTGGAATGTGTTTGAACTGTGTTGTACAGGTATGACAGGAATGTGAGGAATGGGTATTTACACAGCCAGGCATGGAGATTCCACACATGAAACATGAATGAACCAGCCAGCCACACATTGATTATATAAACCTGCCCATAACTTTCCCGCCACAATGACCACCATTATCAAGTGAATGGCTACTTTAACTACGCAATACAGAGAAAGTGCTTGAAGGCAACTAGGAAACCACTATTTAGAATACGATCTCTGGCCCCCAGGTGACAATAATTGTAGGAATGCATGAACCTCTTTTAATGAGTGCATATTTCAGATGTTTGTAAAGCGAAGGTAGAAAGATTTACGTATCTGTCTGGTGACAATAGATACAAAAGATTTACGTATCTGTCTGGTGACAATAGATACAAATAGACACGCCTAATATCAAAGCTTAATAACTGACTACAAATTGTTATAAAATATGGAATATTTTCTTTGTTATTATGTATCATCAACCTGGTAATGTCATTTTTAACAAAAAGTCACTAATGTCCCTATTATTATACCTGGGCCATTTAACGGTGCTTTGTATACCTACATTAATTTATAAGGTATCAATGATAAATCTGTCAGTAACTGTCACCGCGACCTGCTATTTCAACCTTTAACTGCAGGGATCCACAGATTTCATTTCTATGACAGTTCTGTCATCTGTACATAAAATATTTGGTCTGTGAGGAAATAATGGCTTTCAGTGTTCTCTATCTTTTATAGGATAGCATGAATATCTTAAACAAAATATGTAAAGAAAGAATAAAATCTCTATTTTTTATGGTATTTCCGATTTTCTTCCTTTGTTATTGCTAAGGAGATGCTTTAATGCAAGTGTATAAAAGTAGACTATTCATGAAGCTCCTATTCAAGTGGTTGGACAATACATCAAAGCAAAGCAATGAGTACATGTATAGCAGGTAATATTAATAACATGTGTATGAAAAAGAACAAAACGCTAAGCACACTTGTTATTTTGTATTCCATGACTCGTATCAAGGTTTAATCATATTCTCCTACACAGGTGCCACGGAGACTATGTTTACCACTTTGGGTATATTTCGTCTTTGTTCTACACTTCCTGGCAGTAAACTCATGGCTGACATCTCATCGCCATGTGATCAAACAATGGTCACAATGCTGTTAGTCTACCCCTGTACCTGCGTGGGTGGTGGCAGAGGTGAAGGTCATCAAACAAACAGGTGTACACTAACAAAGTTAGAACAAACATGTGCTGACCCATTCAACAATATGGCATCGCAATTTGCTCCCGTTTTCCCCCGCTCACTGCTTACAAAATCTGTCACACAAAGCAGTAGAAGTCCTTTGTGTGTGTTGTGGATACAATAACATATAAGAAATCCCGTGACAGATACCCCATGACTCCAGAGCTGGTTGAGTACATGCGTATGCACTGAACAACACTTGCAAGGTGTGTACTGGATGACCAACCAGCTGTATATTGTTATCTAGTACTGTATTTAAATACATATATAGATATCTCGACCCTGTGATTTCACCTAAATGAACTGCGGTCCTGCTGATTGATAACCAAGAGGTAATCCATTTGTCTACTTGGTCAAGTCAAATACATGTACATATCCCCAAGTCAGAGGCTTACTGTTAATCAGTGGTCAAAGGACAAAAGTACAGATGGCCACAGGAATGTAAATGACTCGCTAATTGAAATGGGCAGTATGACATATAAATGTTCTCCTGCTACCATCTTAGTAGTGGTCAGTTTACTATGTAAATGTTTTTTCTGCAATACAAACTTGGTAGTGGTCAGTAAATATTTGACGGAGTACTAAGTCAGTTTCATATGTCATTGTCTTAAGAATGGTGGTATATGAACAGGTGGATGGATGGTGGATGGATGGATGGATGGATGTCAGATTGTTTATAGATGAGTGGGTGGATGGATGATGAGTGGGTGGATGGATGATGAATGGGTGGATGGATGATGAATTGATGGATAATATTTTTTGATGGAAGGATGTATTGTTAGGTTAATGGATATGGATGGATGGATGATTGATTGATTGATGGATGGTAAAGAGATCCATGGAACGATGATGAATAGACGGATCACTTCAATAGATGAATAGGATCGAGAATAGATGAATGGATGGATCGGATGAATGGGTGAATGGATGGATTATGGTTGGATGGGGTGATGGATTGATGGTGCATAGATGAATAGGTAAGTTGGATGGATGGATGGATGGATGGATGGATGGATGGATGGATGGATGGATGAAATTATATATAGCTTACCGTAACTACCTCTATCTTACTCTACACTAGCATATCGTGAATATAGCAAATTATAATAATTCATCTCAATATAATTATATAAATGGTTCTGTAATGAAATTGAGCAGTTAAAGAGTACATTGTACTTTAAAAAGTCAATAAAATAATCAGCCGTTTTTCCAGCTTGATATGTTTGTAATAATCGTGTCTTATGAATCGAAGACTAACTGTTAAAACCAATGTACAGTCTTTGCAGCTGCCGAGTATTAGAGCCTGAAATCAACAGCTGAATAGAAGTACAATCGGTGATGAAAACACACAATCTGAATGCTCACTCAGGCGTGCTAATCATTGCCTCCTTTAACAAACGCTCTCAATAGGGGGTTGCGTCACATAAAATTACAATTCAGCCCTTTAAAAAGATTTAATAGACTAGAGAAATTAGACACACAGCGTAGCATATGCTACCAAAACAGCTTTGTTTAAGTGATTAAGATATAACCATAATGGCTGTTAATCTTTAAAATGATGAAAAAGAGAAAGTTTAAAAGCAGCACCTGCTAACAGTAAAACATGATAACAACTCAAGTTGCTCAATATTGCAACACTGAGCAGTTGCAGACGGATGCATTCATGCATTTATTTCATTCACACTTATTCAAGTAGGATTTGAACCAGTATAGTGCCAAACACAAGTGACCATCATGGCTATTATTCTACCACAAGCTCCTGATGTACACAGACAGAACCGTAGCACATTTAAATTCAACTCAATATATCAAGTAGAATAATAGTCAGGATATTCAATACGTTAAAAAAAATTAAAATCAAATATGAAACAGATTTTGATCCATAATTATCATAAAAAAAAATAGAGCCATTATGGTTTCAACTCAACAACCAAACTGTAACAAATTGCAAAGAAAAGATTAGTTTTTAATTGATGACAGATTAATCATACAGGAATATCTTTTCGGCACCTTGGGTGAGTTGTTTGACACATCATTGTGTGCACAGTGCAGGGTCTTTGGTAACCAGCAATGCTATTTAAAGCTGACAATGTTTCTAGGCACTTGTTTCCTTCAAGTGGATGCTCTAAAGGACAAACTTCTATACAGGACAGTTGTAATCTATTCTGAACAGTCTTTTAGAAAACACTATTGGAAACCATCTGTCTGCTTATTTTTCACCAAAAGTGCAGCTATTGGCTTTTATCAATTCTTAGTCGTACTTGGTTCTTTACACATGTGCGCTCCTTGATCTTAACACAATTAGCTGGCAGATTATCACTTGCTTTCCTTGCGGGACAAAAGAAGCATATCACAGGAGCAAGCAAGAGGGGACAGTGGACAAGTGTTTCCAACAGGCTGCGATAGATGCACAACAAAACGCCACTGACCAGGGCCAAACCACTTCTCAGCAAACCAAATCTGACTGCCAGCTGTTAGAATATGGCTTGAAAACCTCTTCACAAAAGTAATAAAAAAATGTAGTAAAACAAGTTTTCATGGCACCCAAAAAACAAAGAAGTTGACAATATAGCCATTACCATGCATCAGAATTATCAAAGATAAAGTTTGATTGCTTAACGACACCATTGGAACACATCGATTTAGAATTATCAAATACACATACACGTAACCAAACGAAAATATATCACTTTCCAAAAGCAAATGGCACAAAAATTCTTCTTTGTTTTTTTCAATAAAAATTCCAAATTTGGACTACAAATGTTTTTGTCTATTTAATATTGTTCACAATTGTGACTAAAGTCATGCTAATTTTCCAAATCCCGTCAGACATCGTAACCAAGCAAAAAATCGTGGGTAGATTGGATTAATCCCTGAATACCACAAATGGTAAATACAATAAGTAGACCTACATGTAAGTAGACCACGAGAAACTTTTGCAAGTGACCTGACTGATAGTAAACCTTGTAAAGTCAAATATTGTCCTTCAAACAGATTTTATATGTTCAGACAGCATCAGGCTAAATTGTTCTGTTACTATATCTGCGTTGGTTGGATACAATTAAAGGTCACATTTATCACACTAATAATTTATTGATATTTAAATAAAGATGATAATGAATACATTCAATACATAAGCATGGATAATATCTTCATAAATATGGAATGACCAAAACAAAAATTAATTATTAAAAAATATGTAAATGTTCTGTTTGTATTCCTAGAATGAAAAAATAATTTACTCAAAACTTGACTTGTGTGATCAGCGTGTAAACGAATCAATCATTCATGTATAATTTTTTAAGAGAGGCCTGTAATAGGCCACTAGGCCATGCTTCATGATCAAAGCACTACAGACTTTCTTAAATATTTGTCGAACATTGCTATTGTGATGACAAAATTATTTAACAGTAAATATAACAAAACCTTGTATGGGACTATTGATAACTGTTGAAAACATAAAAAGAACAAAAATTTCAAAATTCATATTCCTATTTCTGGCAACGTTTGTATGACAATAAAACATACAAGATGAGATTTCCATTACTGCGATAATACCAACAGATTCTGTCTCTTGCTCTATTTACATTTGAAATGAATAAAATACTTGAAGCTAAACAAAGCATTTTGCAATTCTCTTCTGTTAATTGCATCTCATACATGTGTAATAAACTTTACTGCCATCAATAGAGCTGCAATCATATTAGACGCCAACATTATTCATGTGCTCGACACAATTCCCTTTTTCAATGATATAGCAAACATTTTACAGCTGAAGGAAAGATGTATTGCCCAGACACCTGAAAAAGCATTGCCTTATAGCATGCAGTCTGCAGCTTTGTCAATCCAAAAATCAACAACTGATTTTTGACTCAAACGTTTTTCAAAAATATTCATTCTTAACAAAACAACGTTTATTGATTTGATAGCTGAAAGGAAACAACGGAGCCCATGCTTTTCAATGTGATAGAAAGTGAACACTTTCCATTGTGGTCGTCGCAATACGTGAAGCAGCAAATTGCCTCGAACAAGTACCCTTACAAACAGTTGGGTCTCGGTATCAACACTGTGGCATAATAAAGCACCGCATCGTGTTAGTGTATTCAATTTTAACAAAGCTTTATAGTCGAGTGAATATGCAAACTTTGTTTAACTTGCTTAATACCTAGCATCACAGTTACGCTGGGAACCGTAATTAGCCTACGGATCATTTATTATTGTGGCATTCAGTTTAGTTTTTTCATTTGCATAATATCAATATTTTATAAGTTAGGTAAAAAGGTGTGATTTTGTTTTGTCAAGAATCGAGAATTGATGATTTGATCAACCAACAGTGAATTAAATCAGTTATTTAAACTGAGTGTACATTATTTAACAAAGAAAATGGCAAAATACAATTATTAATTAAAGTACAAATCTAACATACATGTAAATGGTTGCAGTACAACAAAGAACATTATAATACAAATCTGAACTTTACATGTACAATATTTAAAATCTAGTTCATCAACACCAAATGTAAACAAAGGACAATTTCATTTTAAAAAATATTTTTAATGCTGTATTGGCAAACAAACTCTTCATACATTTTTATGTAAATAATTCTTCAGTAAGCTCACAAAGTTGGTAAATTGTTAATTAACACAGAAACAGTTCAAACAAAAATCTTAGTATTACTCCTAAAGTATAAACGTAATCCTTGATCCAGACCCCTCTAACAATAAGAACTACCCCACCCAAATCTCCCTCTATGAAATAGTATACTCAATGGCTAGTATCAAATTCTGTGGAGTGTGCTATCCTGTCTATGGGATAGTGAACATA
>JAULBR010084124.1:0-13425 GCA_032355825.1 Melanodrymia aurantiaca
AAAAATATCATGATTTACGGAAGGTCATGTGACTGTTTCGACCAATAAGGATACAGATATATTTTCATTATGTAATAATGAGTGTTGTTGTTTTTGCTTGTTTTAATATCAGAAACTAGATACATAAGAGAACTTCAGTAGTTCAAATAATTATTAGCAGGTTTAGAATTTAGATGATCTCTTGCTATAACATGCTCAAAACATTTTTGTTATTGTTTATAAATTATAGTTGTTTTTCTGGTTTCTATATTTTACGAGTGTATTTTGTGCTAAAAACCCCTCTGCTTTCATCATCGGGATTACCAGCACAACAAAGTACTTTAGAAGTCTATAATGGATTTCCTTTAATGCCATGAATCATGGTGCATATACTTCTTGAGTCTCTTAATATAAAATGATATTTCACAATTCTAAAAGGTGTTATTTACACAAGTTTGGAATTTATTACAACTTTAAAATAACACCCACTCACTAAAAATAAAAATGAAGCTTAAATAACCCCAGTATGAGGCATTTTGAATTGGGTTGTATGATATAAATGTACAGTTACGGACACAGGAAACGCAATGTCATTTGTTTGCCCTTGTCGACAAGAGTAACTGGGTGTGCCTGATAATATACTAGTAGTTATGTAAATATAGGTTACCTGATACATTTATCTTGTTGATGTAATAAAGTGAAGTACAACTCAATGTGTGTCAAGATAACTGTTTGCAGGCCACTAGAAGCAAAAACATAAACCTGCTACCCACCGACAATACACAGTAGAAGAGACATTAACATGCATGTTTTTGTAGGTGACAAAGTTCAATGGGTGTAAATAATTTAAACAATCAACTTTTTTTTTTTAAATTGTTTAAAATTACCTTATTGCGTCTACTTCTAAAAGAATATAATATGTGTTGTCATGAAAGGTCTACCTTGTAAAATAAAATCTGTGCTGTAGGATGATAACAAACAACGTAGCGAGGGGTGATATAAGTGTAAAATTGTGACAATTATTTGCTCCAAAAACATATTTGTGAGAACAAATCTGAAAAATGGTAGAGATGAAGGGGGTGGTGTGGGAGAGGGGTTGGGGGTGGGGCACATGTCTGGAAATATTTAACTGTACGTGTTAGGTAAGATCCTCTTTTAAAAAGAGTGACTCCATACTGGTGATCCTCGATCTATAGATACGTGGGTCTAACATAATTAATAGCATTATATAGTGTTAAACTAGAGCAGTGCCAGCTTTAATATTACAGTTTGTCACTGGCTTGTCATTTCTTATTACTCACACTCATTCACATTTTCACAGGCTAACCTGCAGCAATGTTAATCTTCATAATTCTGGGTAGTAACAGGTAAGAGAAATGATGTAGATTCCATTTTCAATTCAAGCCAATTACGGTCAGGTAAAGTTCAACAATGATAAAAGCTAATTGAAATATCAGCAACAGTTAGTAAAATAATTAGTTATACATACAATGTACATATATCTTGTGCAGTCACTTCCTCATACAGTGGTGGGATAGCTTTCATTAAGCACCTTATTTATTTAAGTACCGGGTAATTGAAATATGCTCAAACAAGTGTATCTCAACTTTGAGAACAGTACTTTAATATAGAGTGATAATTAGCTCACCATCTATCTGAGGTACATATGATAAACTATCAATCCTCAGTAGTCCTATTGGTTTTTTCCCAATCCAACCAGTGGTCCACAACTCTTACAACAAAGATGGTATTTACGATATCTTGCTGCTAATCAGTAACAGGAGCCTATGTGGTAGTTGCAGGTTTCTTCTGAGGCCATGCGTCAACACAATGTGCTTTATCTTATAATCTGATAATAAATGGTGGGTTGATGAATTTTAGAAATCATATATACTGGGTACACATATAATTATAATATTATGCACATACAGTATACATATTAACAATATTCTCTCTACATTTTGTAGGCTGCAGAGGAATATAACTGTTCCATTTTTGTCCACCCCTGGGATATGGAACAGGGCGGCCGCATGAAGAAATACTGGTTGCCCTGGCTTATAGGTTAGTTTTGTTTTGTTTTGTGTGAAGCTAATTGTTGTGCAAGTGTTATTTTTAGCTTTAATGTTTGAGTAGCAGTGCTAAAACTTTAATGTTTGTGTAACACTGTTGAACTTTCCTATTTGAGTAAGTATGTTAAATTTAATGTAACCGTGTTAAACGTACATTTGACTAACAATATTAACCATTGTTTGACTGGTCAAATATTTAAGACATTGTAAGGATGGGTGTAGAGGGTGAGTTTAAATTAGAATAATGGCCATTATCTCTTCTAAAATTGAAGAACAATGTGTGTCATTAATTTTGTGATTGGGAAATAGTAACATTTTAGTGACAGCTTACTGCATGTGCTACAACATATCTAAAATCTGCTAACTCTGGTTTATGTAATGTGGATGGGAGAAGTACTGTACATGTAGGTATGTAAAAACAATCTACACCTATATGCAATTTCACCATTGTTTCAGGAATGTAAACTACTATTTAAATCCAATCAAATAATTAATAATAATAATATTAAATCCTTAAAAAAACTGTAAGCAAATGAAGTGTTTCAGGTTTTATGTGCATAATAATTAAGATTGGTAGGTTTGAATCAGTTTTATTTTAAACTGTTTTAAATACCTTATATAGAATGGTGGTTTAGGCTTCAACAACTGTAAGGAACTTGAGAAAAACAAAACCTTTTGTTATCAGCCTAAATACAAACATAATTATAGGCTATTTTCTACACACATGTTCATTATGTGGAATTTCAGATCAGTTTGTTTTACGGTTGTTACGCAGTTGTCATTGAATATTGTGTGTAAAGGATTATGAATAACTCGTTTGTGTTTTTTGATGATTCTTTAGTCATGGTACTATAAAACTATCTATATATCAACACCTGACTGTTTTTGCTACAGTTGTTTTGCAGCTTTTAGCCCTTGGTGCACATTTGATCATCATTTTAAATTTTGCATTTCGTCAATTTTGTTTGTCACTTGTAGGTCTATCTTTTGGTTGAACTTTTTTCTCAATTTGCTTTCTGTTTTGCAGTTTTTCAAAAATATTTACTGTTTGATATTTTTGCATTTGTTATGTAGATAGCTTACTTCTACCAATCTCCTATCTATTATCCTGTATGCATGAAACAATATGCACATTTTGTGGTGAGTTTGAAATTTTGTTTTAAAATTATGGATATTTTGTATAAAAGATATATTGAGGATATTATCAAAGGATATTATTAAAGTTGAGAAGATGTGTACATGATAAGTGGTTTAACAAGTCAAGTTGTTTGTTATATATATACATGTATGTTCTTTAAACTTATTTTGTACTATACTGGTACTGTGTTTTGTTAGTACATGTATTTATTAATGGGATAGAAGATGATTTAGTTGTTTGTTTCTGATATGTTCATGCAAGAAGTTTAGTACGATATTAAAAATCAGTTTCAAGTTTTTAAACATTATTGTTTGGCGACACATGTATTGCTGTTTCGTTCGTCATTTAGAGGTTTTATTTAAATTGAATTATAGGTAGGTGTTATAGATACAATATACATGTCTAATTTTAAAATTGGATTGTATAAACAGGGTCTGGTCCTGGCAGTTTCACAGATTTTTGGAAGACTATAATTATTATACCTTGAAGATCATAGTTTATATATAAGTTGGAATTTTAAATAATAAAGAGTTAATAATTATTGCTTTGGTATCATCTGATAAAACAGCTAAAACATTTTAATTCACAAACCTTTAGTCATAACCCATGTTTGACTTCTATGCTATGTTATTGTATGTAAAAAATACTAAGCAGTCATCTGAAAATTATTTTGAAAGTACGTTTTGTAAATTTATTTTGTTCACCTGGTTAGATCAATTTCTCTTATTTTAATTCCATTATTTGTCCTATTATTATGTATTATTGCCAATGATTAATAATTGAATAGCAGTTTATATGTGTTATTGACTAAAGTCACTTTGGAATCTGAGTGACATAGTTATTTTGGCATCACTTTAATCATAAATGCATAGGCTTAAGTTCATCTTTGTGATATAACTTATCAGGGTCATAACCTTTCAGCTCTGGTGTGAATGCTCAATATTATGTTGTAAACAAAGGTCTCCGTGACCTGTGCAAATCATTCTAACATTTTACGCTGCATGTGATTCTGAACTGTATCTGACCAGCTAACTGCTGCATGTACCATGGATATCAATGAAATAATATCACAGATTATCGTACTAGATGTTAACAAAATGACTCGGCATTGGCAAATTAATGTAGGTTACTTTAACCTATATTTTAATACTTTAAGCAAATTTTGTAGCAGATTTAGTCTGTTTCATCATTATGTTTGAATTTGACTGTTGAAATCCTAATAATTACTATATAATAATCTCGATGTGGTAAAATAACAAAGATTGTCCCAACTTCTAAGTGGATGAATTTCTGAATTCTCCCATTTTCTTGTACAATCATAATTCTTGTACTCGAAGTAAATCAGGAATATAATTATATTCTTGTATATGTTATGTGACTGTTCTTTGTATACCCACTGTGATTGTTCCAGTCAGCTTTCTGATGAATTTTGGGTATAATGACGATTTTGTGTCCAGCCATAATACATGTACTCAGTTTATTCAGAAATATATCTTCACGAGTCTATGTCACTTCCAAAGATTACAACTGATATTTATTTGTTCATTAATGTTAGCTTAGTTTTTATTTTTGTTTTTGTTTTGTGATGTAAACACTAAAACGTACATGTACATACTTTAAAGAGACCAACACATATTTAATGTTTGTGCAACCATCTTCCAGAAGATGTTTGAAGTGAGTGTGGATCCACCAGTGGGACACAGTAATTGCATCAGTGGCTACGTCCACGGAGCAACCCTTATAGATGATGGGTTCAGCGGATTTTGTTTTGGGACGTCATACATCGTAGGGACCCAGATATAGCATCAAGTAGGGAGTTGGTAGCTCGCCAAGTCTACCTCCAACTACATGTAACAACATAGATCTCCATTCCAGCCGAGTCCATTGAGGGTAAAAATAGCAAGCACTTTGTGTAAGACTGAAATTTCATAAATTAAAATTAGAAATTTTAAATATTTTTTAATTTCTCAATTTAGGAATTTTACTCAAAATATGATGATTTTGAAACAAAACTTCATGTCCATTCATCCTTTGTTGATTAAGAATAAAAAATATATATTTTTTTTTAGTGCTTATGAAATTCAAATTACAAGTTTGGTATTATTTGATTATATTTATTGTCTTACACAAGGTCCTTGATTTTAAAATACATCATGGCTGCCACTAAAAGTCCAGTGTTTTGAGTCTATTATCATTGCATGTTGCACAATGCTCAATCTTTATGACTTAGTGACTATAGGAATATCACACATAGACAAATGATCTAATATTCAAATTTATGTCTATTCCTTGATGGCATATCAATCTGTTTATTCTCCAAGTTCAAGACAGCACTTTGTTGATCCTAAAGTAAATTTGCTATTCTTGCTTGCACATTGTGATGATGGTAAACACTACATGCCTGGTTCTTAGTGGTAGCCCAAAATTTGGAGATATGTATCATCTTTTACTCATGAACCGGACCACTGGAAATGGCTTAATCGATTTAATAAAATAATAGTTTACGTTATTCAATTTCCTATTGAAATCAATCAACAGAAGTTTACAACTATACCAATTTAATTTGTGGATAGATGAAATGCATGCTGTGACCAATTCTTGATTTTCAGCATGTCGTTTATAAGTTGCACCAATCTACTAGTATGTAATGCAACAAACTGTACGCAGACGTAACTTTGACAACTTTTTCCAGTGTGTGACAACTGCTGATTATTTAGGAATGTATTGATACAGCACTTCATTTAAAATATTCTTGTTTGTTCCTCATTTTTGAAGCTTGTCGGTGTGGAGTCTGTTTACTAAACAAAGTTATTCTGATGTCAAGGTTCACATATGTGCCATTTCATTATTAATAAGCAATCTATAAATAGACCGCCATAAGGTATAACCCGTTAAACGGTTTTTCACAATATATACGGTACTTTAAAAACTTAAGATTCTCATAGAACCAATTTGCCAGTAAATCGGATTAACCGTTTCAATAATTGCTGGCTTGTCATTTCATTTCCCCACACATAATTTTTTGTATGTCAGCTGATGCTGTTGTCAAGGACAACACTGTTGAATGTTTTTTCAACACAGTCGGAGAGAGGATGGGAATTGATGGTTCTGTGTTGCAAGAAATTGAAGATGCATAAGGTTTGTTGCACAATTTGAGAAGCAAAACATTCCATTTTTGGTGAATGGTATACTAGTATATATAGAATTCTAAGCAATTACCTTTTAATACTGTATTTATTAAAACAAGCCTGATTCCAAATAGAATCAAAGTGTTTCATAAACATGATATTAAAGGGTAGTGTTTGGTAATTTATTACTCACCCTCATGTATAAAGAAGTCAATTGTAATTAAGTCCAGATCGTAAATTACTCAAAATTTATAAACAGTCAGTGGTTAAAGTCGTTTGCTATACCATTCAATGCTACATTGACAAATTGAGTAACTAGCAATGAGTAAGAAAGACATCTGAATTCAATAGCTGGATGATGTACCCATGATATCGGTAGAGTCAACATTTCTTGTACTTTAATTCAAGATTCTCTTTGACCTTTATTAAACAATAATATCTTCAATGGGTGAGTAATAACTTATATTTAACAGTGATTAGTTTGTTTCTGTTTGTCAAATATCACATAGCAGTGCTGTAGATTGGCTTCCAAAATATAGGATACATATTTTAAAGAAAAGGGAATATAATTCACTAAAAAGACGAGGTCACATTTACAGAAATAATTTCTCTTATCACTTCGTTGCAGCTATGGCACTGTTATGTATATACAGTTGGTATTTTTTACCTCATCGCATGCTTGTTTCCTGTTATTACCATCAGATCGAGACAAGATTTTTGTGCACTTGTCTTTTAAAGAAGTTAGCTATGCCTTCTTGGTTGTCTATTTCAACAGGGATTAATGAAAAAGGTTTAATGTTTAGGAAAAGTTGGGGATGATTTTAAGTGATTAGTCTTATGAAAATGTTGAAATCCTTAAAACTTGTTCAAAATTTAATAATAAAGTTTGTTTTTGTTTTTAACAATTCGGAGAAACTTTAGGAATTAAACCTGAATAAAGCATAATGCATCTCCTTGGTGACAACTTCTCAAAGGGGCAGAAGACTTCTGCCAGAAGTAACCAATCTGTAAGATTTGTCCATAGTTAAAGAGGTTCTTTAGGAGCAGTCTTCTTTTCATGCTCATCAACTGTTACTTGACACATGTGTTGAAGCTTCAAACTCTTCCCAAAGCTACCAAGCTGAGAGTGTTGCTAAGGTGAGAGAGGTCTTTAAAAGCAGAATCCTTATAGTTATAGTGCACATGAACAATGTTGTAATACAAGTTTGTACTATTTTCAAAGGGCAGAAGTGATGAAGCCATGTGAGAGAGGACCTTATCATGTTCATATATACTGGTAGTTGTTTTTTGAAGCTCATGGTCATCATAATTTCATAATCATTGCCAATTGTCTTGTCACTTATTTAATCGCTTTCAATAAAAGGAAAACATCCAGTATATGTTAGCAAGTCCCTTTGCTTTTATATCACATTTATAATTATGAGTTTTTAGTTACTTAGTGGACTCTTTCTAATGAAAAGCAAATAGGTAGTTTTATGTCTACTATGTCCTATGAGATCATTTGCTTTTATTACTTTGTGGACTGCCTCAATCAATAGGAAATGGCATAGGAAGTGTCCCTCACTTTTCACCGTTTGACCAAAAATGGTTTTTACCATTATAGTTTTCAAAGTAAACCCACCCTGCCAATTTTTATCATCTTCATACACCACTAATGAGTTATGTTCTTGTTGCAAGTAGTATGTCCAAATGGTTTTCTGTTCATGGAAAATGCAAATAATCTTTCAATAACACTACATTACCATTTCTTACATTATTCGCATGGGCCTGTATGTATGCTGTGAAAGTGGAACTGATATGGCCAAGGTCAGGATTATTTTTTGAAGTGTTCTAAAATTTATATAAAAGTTTATAGCCAGACAAATACATTCTTGCTTCAGATTTCTGTGCTATGAATGTCATGTAACTTCACCGACTTTCTGTTTGCACTTAGTTTGAGTGTTTGGTGTAAGTGTTTAGACAAACAGGTATATTAGACCACTTCTGAGTTTCTTGTAGTGATGTGGACGAAGGTTGGTGCCATGTTTACAATGAATGACGTACATGACTTCAAGTGTACTGTATTGTTGTTTGCAAATCATACTACGTAGTACCCGGTATGAATACATGTACATGGTAAAAATGTTGTTGAAAGACTTAGGTCAACTTTTTTTATTGCTAATGATACTATTCAGGATTGGTGTCTGTTTTGTACTTTATAGGATGTGAAGAACTTGGATATGCACATAACTCAATACAGTTCTAAAATAAATACAGAAAAGAAAAAAATAATTATGTTGTACCTTTGCATGAATACTGGTTTTGGTTTCTATTTTCGTGTGCGATTGTATTTTGGAATGCAAGCATGATTTTAGATTTTTATCCTTTAGTAGCACTTTGTTGTCAACATTGATGAGGTGGTAATACAGATAAAGTTTGTGGTGTTGTTGGCACCGTATTGAAACTCTAAGTACAAGTACACCGATGTAGTCAGAATGACAGAAATATGTTGACATGTTATTCATTCCTTAATCTATTTCTCAATCTATATACATACCTACATATATTAGTTGATTCAGGGAGCAGGATGTAGTTTGGTGAAAGAGTATCTATGTGACTTGCGATAGTTACCAGCAATGATCCTTCACAACAGTTTTTTTCAACCAGTACGAGAATATCAAATGTCATGCCAGGCTCTGTCCTCTATTTGAGACAGTGTATGACCCCTTGTTGCATATTAAAATATTAACCTATGTTGTTGAAGTGGGTTACTACTGTAGACCATGTCATTGTGTTACAATAAATAATCTTTTACACCTCATTAAGCAATGTCACTATTTTTGTGCTAAGGTGTCGTTAATAAGAATTATCCTTTCTTGGTCAAATAATTTTCTGCCCTAGTGAGGACATGCGAAGAAGTATAATTGTTTTCTGTATGATAACTTAATATGTTGTATGGAACTTTAGAACAGATATTCATAAGTTGTCCAAAGTTGCAAAGCCACTGGAACAAAAGATTATCTACAAACTGTACAGGTGGATTCCTTTTAACGTAAGTTAAGGATCTAAAGGAACATTCAATTTTGTTACAAGCGCATTGAGCACTTTCTATTAACCCATTACTCGCGATTAGCTCAACTTATCCAGAAATGGCCAGAATGTAGCCAATTTGCATGGACCCAAGAGAAGGTTGTTGCTTTTGTTGGGTAGGTGTGTATAGCTAATGTGGATAATATCAGATTAGGAACAAGTAATTGGAATCTAAACTATCTAGCTTGTTTGTTGGATTAATATTTCATGTTTTATTTTGTTTTACCTTTGTTTTCTCATTTTGTTTTACTGATATCTTGTTAAAATCTAAATATT
Source organism: Melanodrymia aurantiaca (assembly GCA_032355825.1). Classification (NCBI taxonomy): domain Eukaryota; kingdom Metazoa; phylum Mollusca; class Gastropoda; order Neomphalida; family Peltospiridae; genus Melanodrymia; species Melanodrymia aurantiaca. The sequence goes on from JAULBR010084124.1 coordinate 9,660, forward strand.
TAATGCATTTCTTCTATGACCAACATGACTAATGTTTCTGGTGCAGTCTTGGAGTTTGTGTTGTCTATGACGTCACTTTGTGAGTAGTTGCGGGTGAATGTCCCACAAAGTTTACCCAGTAAATTTCTGTCGTATGCAATTGTGCAAGATGGATTTTATATTGGTTAACTACATGTACCACCACCAACTGGTATTAGAATGTTACTGCAGTAGAAAAAAAAAGTATATAATATAATATATTTCAAAACTATTTAAGGTGTGTGAGGTCAATGGATCAAATCTCAATTGACCCATTTAATGGTGCATTGTTTTGTAAATGTAACCTCTGGTTCTTGGAGTTGAACTATGTTATGTGTAGTGGACTAATTTTTTAAATACAAATTTGTGATTTGCGTGATACAATATGTCAATTTAGGAATGGTTATACCCGGGAGTACAAGGCTGAAGCGGACTCAACTGGACCCTTGTAGGACTGAGAGAATGTTCCAACATAATTATTCTAGTGTGATAAATCAATTTAAGATCAATAAATCAATCATGCTCAGACAGATTTCTGGGTTATACAGATGCCGGATCTGATTGGACAGTGCACTCTTCTATCCCAGGATTAATAGAAGATTCAATTATCTTTACATTTCAAAACATAATCGAATGTGTTCATTTGGCCGGAACATGTGATTATGGTAATCCATCTTTATCTCTTCTCTGTGATTTTATTTTATTGCCACAGTGAAAATTGTGTTTCCTAAAAAACTAATGTCTAATAGCTTTTGCATGGACTAGAGCTTGTTGATAAAATGACACCTACAGTTTTTTTATTATTTGTTTTTTAACAGAAACATTGATAACCTGATTTGTATCACTAACAAAATTTTATTTTCAGCTTGTGTCTTAATCTAATTTTATGACATGATGAATATTTACTATTTAAATTTAATTAAGTTTTTTATTCAATTTTATACATTTTCCGGGGATTTTGGTTTAATAAATAAGCAGATTGAAAGTAATGTTTTATTTTAAAAACTTCCTATTGGTTAATTTCATGGATTCACTAGATTTGCTTAGATTATATTAATTTTCGAATTGGTTTTTAAATGTATAAGCTCCAAATAGTATAATCTGCGAAACAAATATATGCTCGCTTCTTAAATGCTTGATGATGTAATTTTAATTAACATCTAGTCTTTTTAATCTTGTATTATTAACATTATAAATATAAGTTTATTTCAGATGTAACTTCTTTGTCAGGTATGCAGCAGTTATTGCCTCACAGGGCTCAACTTATATAGAAATATAGCCAATCATCCAGGCTATGGTTAACCATTTTATATATTACAAATATGGCGATTTTTTTAATCCTGTTTCGCCATACAACTGGTAGTTTATAACAAAGATCCATGTACATCAGGTTTTACAGCAAAATGTATCAAAATTCAAGGAATTATGTTTCTTACAATACTATAAGTTTGGAGTTTTCTTAATGTAAAAATGGAAGTCCATTATTTGTATTCTGATTGTGATACTCGGTACACTATTTGAAAAAGTATTTGCAACATGCGTAGAGTCCTGCTTTTATTATTTGATTTGACATTTAAAAAAATATTTCGGATAATTATGTCTAAATTTCTATATCCATTTTACTTATTTGAATGTTATTTAGTGAAGTTTGAATTTGTTGCTCCAGTATTAGTACAGTAAGTATATCACTGGAATGCATAATTTATTTTCAGATTGACTTATACATACCGTACGGTATATATAACATGGAATATCTTTGCAAACTAACGTTTCCTCCTGCACTCTCCCTTGCTTTATGAGATATTTTAATATTTTTGCAGTTATAAAAATTCTTAGCACTAATCCCTCAACAATTCCATATTATATATTTACTAATGGATTGAGACCTGATTGGCCTGGGCTTGAAAGATGCTATGTCATCACTTAGTAATCACAACATGCTTAGCGTTAGATAGCAAAAGGACATGTAACGGTAAAACAGGCATCATTCGCATTTATAAGTAAACTGCAAAAATTACAATCATGTGAATAATTACTAGTAGTGATATTATTGTAAAATACAACAATTTCCCTTTTGCAACGCAAAAATTACATATCGTGATTTTTTACGAAATTGCAAACATTTACCTATTAATATTATCTGTTTTCAGTAAGCAACAGCATATTTAGGGATAATTTACAGTTTAACAGTAAAATATGAGGGACTTTTGTCCATAAAATATTTAAAATTCAAAACACTTTTCGTAAAATTTGTATAAAAATTCTGTTTTGTTTTGTTTCCTCCAAAACGTAAATACCCGGTAAATTGATTTCCTTGACTTGCAAAGATGACCATTGAACACAAAAAATTAACAAGTGACCCGTGACATCCATTTATTGTGAGTACCCATTATAAGACTTTAATTAGAATATTGCAAATTTAATTAGATATTTTGTGCATTTACACATTTTGTTTGAGAAAACGTTTGTGACATATTTTCAGGAATGCCAACCGAGACGACCACCGCTATTTGCTGCATGTTATTTGGAGGCGTCCTCGAACGCTTTCCTAAACTCAAAGTATGCTTTGCTCATGGAGGTTCGTCATTTAACCTTTATTTAGATACAAGCTCACAGGTAGAATGTCCGCCTGTGGTTGGAATGGTCAAGAGATCGATCCTCCACAGCGCAAAACATTTTTATGGGCTATTTTCTGTTCCAGCCAGTGATCCACGACTGGTTTATCAAATTCCGTGGTGTGTGATATCCTGTCTATGGGAATGTGTACATAAAAGACCCCTAGCTGTCATTCGTGGAAGAGTAGCCTATGTGGTGGCAGAACTGTTTCCTCTGTGACCATGTTTCAATATAACCATGCGTCTGACATCCAATAACCGCTAATTTATAATCGATGTGTTTCAAGTGGCGTCGTTAAATAAAACAAACTTTACTTTTATTTAGATAGATGTTGTTTCTACATGTACCATCTGTACTATTGTTTTGAACTTTTGTCTCTAGTAAACACAAGATCACCAAATAATAATACATGAATATTGTCTAAACACTATATTGGGGGTATTCAACAAAATCCTCAAATGTAAAATAGTGGTTGCAGTGTTCATTACAAAATGTTAGTAGAGGTTTTGGGTCCATTTGAGAATTGAAAATTTTTTATATGCCCAACAAGAAATTTACGGCTATGTTAGCATGTATCATGATGGAATATTGCACATTTTAGTGAATAATTTGAATAGCATAATAATCTTTTTAATAAATGCAAGAAAACTTTCCAAATCAAATTTAATGTCATCAGTTTGCTTTTAAATATATATCGTTATTACCAATTGATGCAAGATTATGTAGCATATGATACTTCAAAACATGAATAATTGTTTAATAGCAATACATCTGTAAATGTGTGTTTTCAGGTGGGGCCTTTCCGTACACTGTCGGGAGAATTGAACATGGCTACAATGTGAGACCAGACCTTTGTGCCACAGAATGCAGTTTTAATCCACGGGACTATCTGGGTAGCTTCTACACAGACAGCCTTGTGCATGACGAAACGTCTCTCAAACTTTTAGTTGACGTTATTGGAAAGGTAAAAAGGCCTGGATTACCAATAATCAAATGTTAGATAAGTACTTAATTTATTTATTCATTTTTAGTACGAGTGATGGTAAAATTACACCAGCATCACCAGAGCGTATGAAAGGGGCCTCGCTATGGTATCGTATCTGTGGTCATAATTTCGTCCCTGAAAATTACG
>JAULBR010084135.1:0-23851 GCA_032355825.1 Melanodrymia aurantiaca
TTATTGCATCATTTCCGCCCACATGGCATTTAAACATCCGGTTTTGGTCGAGTTCTAGCGCAGTACGCATTGTCGACATCTGTATTCAGAGCAAAGTTTGACATTGTCGACGTCGGTAGTCAGAAGGGTAAATATAATTAAATATTTATATGCATGCAGCAAAAAAAAACAACTTTGCATTAAAATGATTCTTTACTCATGTTATCTTTCAGAATATTGACCTTCATGCTCTGTATCCAAATTTAGCAGAAATGGAGAGTGACCTGCCCAGGTTTGTTGCACACAGAGTCAAGAAGCTCCAGACACGCAGCAATTTGATCGAAGAAATAGAAGATCAGCCAGATCCCCCTCCTCGTCCTAAACCAGGAAAGTTGAAACCGCAGAACATCAAAAGTGTTGTGCCAGTAAGTCTATCCGCAGAAATCATATACTGTATGCCTTGGGCAAGCTCGTGGCAATCTAAATCCAGACTTTCAAAAACTTTGATCACCTCAGAATCAAGGGTTCTAGAATATTTCCAAAGTCCTATTCAGTAAATAGATTTAGTTTTTTAGTACATTTTTTCATTATTGTTGGCAAACTTGTTAGATATTATACACATCAACATTTGATTGACATTTATTAATACCGAGTGCGTGGTTTTTTTTGATAAGTGATTAGTGTATTTGAAAGGAAGAAAATTATATATACATGTGTAAGGAACATGTTAAATTGCAACATTTTCTATTTCTCATTTCGTTTGTATTTTTGCAGTCTGGTAGAGCTTCTCCATTTATTCCCATCAGCCAGGCGAGAGCAGCGTCTCCATTTCAGGTTATAAAGACAACTACCATTAGTTCCACGCCAACAATGTCTGTTCCACAAGCATCGACATCAGTTACTGCAGGTAACATTTGTTAAAAAATTCAGTTTTCTTTTCTATAGTTAGGATTTATTATATGATTCAACCTCAGTCTGCAAATGTATACAAACAATTGTTTAAAAAAATGACTTCGAAGTCTAGAACAATATGTTTGGTTTCTGGTTATCTGATTCTATTTAGATTTTTTAAAAGAACTTCTATTATCTCTTATATCTTTCTTGGAAACATGCTGTAATTATTATGCAAATACTGAATGCCTGGTTGTAGTTTGTTGGGTAATAGTTTTTTAAAACAGTTTATTATGTTTGTACATATTTTTATTACAGGACCAGTACCGTTGAAGTTCGGTGTTATTGGTCAGCCGTTGTCCATTCAGTCCCCAATGCCTGGGTTGTTTAAGGGACCACGTACTACGTTACCTTTATCCATACCAACGCAATCAAAGGTCATTCCTCAGCAACAAATACATGGTCAGTAAACAAGATGTCCTTTAAATGAGTTATGACCATATTTATTTCATTTTTAGGCAGTAACAAACTAATTTACTATCTAATAGTCTAAAATCTCTTATTTTAATTTTTTCATTTATTTGATATAAAACTATTCAGATCAAATTATCTGCTTCCATCGAGATGTTAGTTATGTACATTTTTATTTTCTGTTTTTAGCTTCCTATTCAATTTATAAATGGAAATGCTAATTGTTAAGACACATGGTTAGACTTTCTGATACTGTGGGTTTATTAAATGGTAAAAGCTGAAGTTATATAATAGCAAATTTGACCAATTTTATTATGGTTTACACACTTGGTGGCCCAATTTAACAATAGAAAGGCTATTGGATACATTGTTTTTCACATTTGTAATGTTGACATTGGTCTGAGTAATGTTAACGAGATGATGTACGAATATCGGTTGCCAAATTGCTTCTCTGGTAGAGACTACTGTAATAACGGCGATCAGTTGTCACTTCATTACAGATATCTTCAATATTGGATATTGAAGGCAAGCAATGAAGCAGCAACCAATATCTGGAAGCTGCTTTAACTACAGTATCAATAGTTTTACCGGAGAAACAATTTACTCAGTTTCCCATCCTCTAACTGCTTTGATATTGTATGAAAATGCATTGTTTAACATCCAGGTTTGATCAGCAGTACTGCCTCGCCCATGACATCTCAGCCAATTACAGTTCAGATTCAACAGACTGAGCAGGGAACACGTCTAATGATTCCCACTGGTCAACTTTCACAACTACCTGGTTTGTTTATTATTATTATTCTGGTCTTCATCACCTTTTCGACATCTAATAACCATTGTGTTTTGTTTGTGCTGCAGTGTCGTTAAACTTCCATTCATTGTCTTCATCATTGATGATTTGTACGTACATACTTTTTTATATTTGTGCTGAAATATTATTTAGCTTATGCACAAATGTTTTTCTATACATTTTTAAGGAATTTGAACAAATTAATGTACGTAGCATACCTTAATCAGATTTTAAAAGTATTTTATTTGTTTAGTTATTTCATAAAATATAACAAATGATTACAAAAATAGTAGTATTACATTGATAATTTTCTATTGAATGCATATATGAACATTGTTATAAGATTAGTATATTTTTGTAATGTTGTGTTTTTAAAAATACATTATATTTCATCAAGTATATTTATTAATCAGCGATGTTTGATTGTTACTTTGTCTTTCAGCTGGTCTGATCCAGATTGTGCAAACATCTAGTGGACAGCAGTTGATAGCTACCTCAACCCCTTCCACACCTGTCCAGCCTGTGATACCAGTTCAAAATACTGCTTCTATTCAGAATAACAATTCAATTTCCATTAACTCACTAGGTAACAAATTAAGACTTTGGTAACAAATTAAGACTTAGGTGATTAGAAATATGTCAATTTCAACTGTTTGTTAACATCATTGCACAGTTATGGAATTTCATGTTTCTAGGCCTTGAAAGTCATGGAAACGGATAATTGTCTTAAAAATTGATCTGCCATATGTTGGAAACAGCTAATTTTTTGTGAGTTTAGTTGATGTTAATGTAGGACTTATTTTACGTCAGTCTACCTTAAGTTTTTGTTTTGATTTTCCGTTTTGTTTTAGAAACCCAGAAACCAATCTATTTCTGTGCTTGTGTATATCTGTTGATTCAAATGGCCATCGGTTCTTTATGTATAAAGATTGTTCAATTAGAATTTACTTTTTTAGTAATGTCTATGAAGTAAAATAGTGAAAACGATATTATTGTCTCTATTACAATGGAATAAACAAAGCACAGTTATTGAATTTAAAAAATATGTAGATGTAATGGAAATTTTGATGGGGGTGGGGGTGGAAGGCTTATGCATCCTGAAATTGTTATTATTTATTATTGTTGATAAATACAAAATTTCAGTTTTTATCACCACTGTTTGCTGTTGAAATCATTTGGTGTTTTTTGTTTGTTTCAGTGAATGGCCCTGCAGCAACTTTATCACAAATTATCGGCACAACTGTTGCTTCCAATTCGTTGATGTCACAAGCGAAAACTATTCCATCCATTCAGCTTCCAACAAGCAATGTTCTGCCGGCACAGAAACCTGTCATGCGGGTTACACCTATGTCATCAACAATGGGCACATCAGTTCCTGTTGTCCGGACAGTGCCAAGTGTTGTGTCAAGAATTACACCAGGTACTGCATTTTTTATCCTCTGTTTTTAGATACTGATATTAGTACTTGATTATTTTAACGAAAAAATTTTGCCTGAAATATTCTTGTCCTTTGTCAGAAGAGGATTTTGCAAAATATTTATTTCACGTTCTTCATTTCCCATATGAAAATATACCGCTAACTGTACAATGTTAGTGTGTGTACATATATTGTTACTACTTGCAGTCTTTTCACAGATCCACATTCACCCCTTGAACCATAGAAATTATGTTGTCCATTTTTTCTAACTGATGTAAATAATGAACTTATTGTTTCAATCTCAATCAAATATGGACTAGATTCCCTCATTGAAATATGAAGTTTGTCAAATGTTTGTTGAGATTCTGATTACCAGCCTGTCATCTGTGGCCTGTTGGCATGAATATCTCAAAGAGTAAATTCATTTCTTATCCACCGATTTCAGAATACTGAAGTCGGTTAAAAGAACTGGAACAGTGCTTTAAACATATTTAATCTCCCCTTCATGTCTTGTGATATCATTTATCACTACTTGTTGATAAAAATCCTTGGCTTTTACAAACGTACTGATAAATTATATCACAAGACACTAGGGAATATCCTATATATTACTTGAAATATATTTTGTACTGCTTATAATCTTTAAAAGACGAAGTGTTTAAATAATGGTCATTTGTGTTTTTCAGTTGTAACTACCTCAGTAGAAAAAGATACCAAATTAAGAGAGCAGGACTCCCCTGTTACAAAAATTGTGCCCAACAAAAGTGCTGAAATACAAAAAAAAAAAGTTGAAAGGTTAAAAAGGCAGAAAGAAGAAGAGAAATCGGAATTCTTTTTGGTAAGAAATATATGCATGTCTTGCAGATGTTTGATCATGATTTTCTATTTGGTCGGGCTTATTCGCAATTATACAATATTATACAAACACCTTATTTTTCAATTGGAACCTGAAATGAATATTTATTAATGCCACATTTTATTAAGTTTGTATAACTACATGGCTTCGGAGGTGAATCTAGCTTATTACAACGTCCACATGATGTCAAGCAATCGAACTTTGGGTTATACCCCATTCCACTTGTGGCAATATGTTTATTTTAATACCAATCGGACTTAAATTTTTCGTGTTACCTTTGTCTGCACTAATTGGAATAAAGATAATTGATATTGTTTCAAAATTAGTCCCTTTTTTTTTTATTACAAACACTTGACTATATCAAACATGATCTATGATATAATTATACTCTGGTGTATCAGTATCTCATTTAGCTAGTATAAATAGAATTAGTACATTTTCATAATGCTGAATCTGAAAATATAACCTGTTATGATATTTAACTAAGACTTTAATATATAAAATTACCTTTTTTTATTTATTTCAGAACTCTTTGAGGACGAAAAAGTGCAAGTATCAAAAGGAAAAGCTGGAATATATAAGTTGGACCAATAAAAAACGCTGTGATGTGATACCTACATATGGACAAGATCTTCATGATGTTGTTAGTGTGTTCAAATGTTTAAAAAGAACTACTGTTGTGAATAACACGTGGAAAAGCCTTGGACATATCAGATGCCATTGTGCTCATACTGTGAGAAACCCATATCATCCTGACTTGTATTGGACACAGTCCAACTCATTAAAATCACTTGTACATACTCCACAACAGTATTTAACTGAACTCGAAGATGTTCTAAAACGATTTGTGTTTGTTACACCGACTGTAGTTGCCCCGCAAATACAGATTGGTGTCAGTCATATGCATCCCTCTACTAAAACACGAGAGGATAGACTAAAATATGAACTGCGTGCAAAAATTACTCCATTAAATGTTTGTTTGCATAAAATAGAAAGCAAGATGCAAGTGCAATTTCCGGAACTCCGTTTGATACAGTATGACTGTGGTAAGTTATATTATATCAGTTTGTTAATCTTCGTCCATTAGTTGTGGACAGCTGGTTTATTTTTTTATGGTGGTTGGATATGGAGTTAGTTTTGTTAATTTCCAATTAGGCCAGTAATGTCAACACTGACTTGTCCATGGATAGTTTGCATTGATCGATTTTTAAAGCAAACATTATTGCTATTACTTTATTGGATTACTGTCATATTTCCTAATTATAATACTTTAAAACTGTCGATATGTTGATGCACTTTTCGCTATCCTGGAATATTTTCTGCTAGTTTTGAAGTTTTTTAACCACAGTTTGTTCCTGAAAATGGTCTATGTACACAGCACACATAGTGGCAGGAAAATGCAATTTAGGATGGCAGTGCACTTTGCTTACGAATTTGTAATTCAAATGTGGACGTTGATAATTAGAAGAGGTATTCAAATGTTTGATTATATATGTTGATGGATAAGTTTGATTTTTATAACTCATTATTTTACGTTATATTTTGCAGGAAAATTGCAAACATTAGATGTTTTGCTTCAACAGTTGAAAAGTGGGTCACACAGGGTTCTAATCTTCACACAGATGACAAAAATGTTGGATGTCCTTGAATCTTTTCTTAGTTACCATGGTCATCGTTACGTGAGGCTGGATGGTACCACAAAAGTAGAACAAAGACAGGTTTGTTTTCTGATTTTCTTAATATATTTCCAGACCTACATTAAGTTGTTTAAGTATCTTTAGCTTTCGTACTATTTTTTCTCTGCAAGCTTAATCGTGATGAATGAAATGGCTCAATCACCACCTATAAAATTAGGCTTTTGTGGTCTCTTGATAATACAGCATACCTAAGAGGTGAGTAGGTGGAGTCTTCAGTGAAATAAGTTAATAGTACTTTAAACTCCTGTTCAGACCCATCTGTTTCACTGTTTTTGTAAATTGTTCACTTGCTGCTAAATGTCTTAACTTCTACATCGCTTAAATTTACGTTTTTGCCCAATATGAAAACAAAGGCTGCTTTTTATTCTTTGAAGTGTTAATGCTTCCTCAGACATTTGTTTTTTTACTTTATTATCATAATTGAAAATTAAAACAATATATCCTTTTAAACCTCTAGATCCCAGTGTTTTGTTTATTTTTTTACAGATTTTGATGGACAGGTTTAACATGGATCGACGGATCTTTTGTTTTATCTTGTCGACACGTTCTGGTGGACTTGGTGTAAATTTAACTGGAGCTGATACTGTGATATTTTATGATAGTGACTGGAATCCTACAATGGATGCGCAAGCGCAGGATAGGTGTCATCGGATTGGGCAGACTAGAGATGTACATATATACAGGTAATGCCATTCACCAAATGAGAGACATTTTGGGCTACTGGACAACCGTGGTGGTTTTAATTTTGACAACTATACACAACATGATTTTTCTTTATGATCATGCCATCAAAAGTTGAATGAAGTTCGTGTATTTGGTTTTAGTTTTTAAACAAAACATTTTTTAGTAATATAGTAAAATAGGCATTCATATCATACCCACATATTCAACCTGGACCAAAATCACTTTCAACTGAACATTTTAAAAAACATTGATAAAATTAATTGGTTTCTGCATATTTTGTTGTCTTTGATTTCAGGCTCATAAGCACAATGACTGTAGAAGAAAACATCTTGAAGAAGGCCAATCAGAAGAGGCTTTTAGGAGACCTGGCCATTGAAGGAGGCAACTTTACAACCGCTTTCTTCAAGGAGGTAAACTACATATACTTGGTGTCTAATTAGCATGCCCCTGTTTAAAACTAACATTGTGGATGCTGTAAAGCATTCTTCAAGGAATATCTGTATTATATAGTGTGATCTGCTGTAAAACTACCAAACTGGAAGCCGTATCTATTTTAGCATTCTTAATACACCAACATTCCATGAATTCAAATGTTCTTTGGAGCGGGAAGTAACACAGCGCAAGTGCGTCCGACTGAGGCTCAAAGAATCGATTCTCGGATGGTGGGGCCTGTTTTGGTTATGTCCCCTTCCAACGTGTGATCCATGACTGGTTTATCAAAGGCCGTAGTGTGTGCTATCCTGTCTGGGAAAGACAAATAAAAGATCCCTTGCTATTATTTGAAGAAGAGTAGCCTATATGGCGGCAGCAGATTTCGTCTGTCCAAATGCAGATATCGCCATGCATTAAACATCCAATAATCACCGATTCATTTTCAGTGTATTGTGTTGTTAAACAAAGTTTATCTTTTTATTTAATTTTCTTCAAATTTATCAAAGATATAATCGGCACTGATCAAGTGCAATACCCTTAATAAAATTAGAGTTTATGTTGTAGCAATACATATGCATTTCTAAGTAGCAATATGTACCACGCCATATATACAATGCTGTCGTCAGTTTATTGAGGAGTCTTCATTGGACACAATTGAGCAAACCTGTTAATCCTATATTTCAGAACACCATCAAAGAACTGTTTGAAGAACCGTCTGGTCTTGAAGCCTTAGCCAAAGCAAAGGAACTGAAAGAAAAAGAGAAACTCAAGATAAAAGAAGAACCAAGCGCTCCTTCACCCAAAGTAGATGGGTCTGGTGACACTGGTGTGTTGGCTGAATTTGAACAGGTTTGTCTCCAAATGTTGATTTGATTATTTATGCAGACTTCGGACAAGTTTCTCATTCTATGTTTGCCATAATTATGTATCCATTTTTATGGAATTATAATTCGAAGTCGTGAAATAGTAATTATTAACTAAGTATTCATGGCACTTTAACATTAAAAAATTGTTTAATCTTGAATTAAGAGTTAAGTTTCTTTCATCTCTATTAATCTCCTTTAGTGATCATATTAATAGAGTACAAGTACAGATGTAGTTAATCTACAAAACATTTTATATAGCTCTTTATCAAAAAATTTGGAAACTACATTAAAATGTTCTACAAACAAACTTTATCTTCTATCTTTATTTAAGAGTATTATGTTATCATTATGTAAGTATAAGTAACAAGCTTGTATTATTATCAGGCACTTTGCAAAGCTGAGGATGAAACTGATGTCATTGCTGCCAAGCTTGTGAAGGCTGAGCAGAAAGCAGAGCTTGCAGAATTTGACGAAACTATTCCTTGGGACGAACGGGAGGCTGAAATTAAAAAGGATGAAATATCGAAAGTGGAGCTGGAGCTCTTGCAGTTGGACAAAGAGGTAAAATCTCAAGTTGGTTTCTCAAGGATATTCCAGAAAATCAACTGTTTGTAGTAAAATGATATGAGTAAACTATTAAATAATCCTAGCTTATATCCACCCCCATGCACTCATTGTTTAATACAAGTATCTTGACTTTCTTAAAACGTCATCGGTGTATCACACAACTTGGGCACATTTGTAACTAAAATTGGTAACTGGTTGTTTTTTTGTTAATGTGGCTCCTTGTCAAAAGATGGATTGGTGACTAAAGATTTATCAATACACATTCTCAACATAATGAAAAAGACATGCAAAAACTGATATTTGTGGTGAAAATGAGACAATCTGATGTTATATTGAATTTCACTAATCTCTGAAGCTTTAACTGTTGGTGACAACTTATTTGAAAGATGATTGTGTGATAATGTAATTCTACATTAATTTGATCTTCGTTGTTATTTTCAGTTGTCTCCAATAGAGCGCTATGCAGTTGCTCTGATGGAGGCACAGATGGATCCGGATATGATTGAAGAGCTGGACTTTACAGAAGTAGGTGTTGCATTTATTCCTTTGTTAATAAATAATATATTGACCAATCTTTCAAGAATAAGTGATAAACATGTTTTAAACAGCATTAATCCATTGCTTAGGAGGGATATTATGTCATAGTGCAGTTATTTATTTGCATTCATTAAATAAACATTTTCTGTTCCAACCAGTGATCCATGTCTGGTCTATCGAAGGATGTAGTGTGTGCTATCCTGTTTGGGAAAGTGCACGTAAAAGATCCCTTGCTGTTATTCAAAGAAGAGTAGTGTCTGGTTGCAGCTGATTTCCTCTGACTAAGTGTCGATATAAGCATACGTTTGACTGATTAATAATCTGTGTTCTAGAAGTGTCGTTAAACAAACTTTGTCTTTATCATTAAATGTTCCATCTTCAATACATAATTAAAGTTGCACATTTTATGTTGCATCTGATGTATTGTGTAAAAATAATGTTAAACATTTGAAATATGCTCTGAAAGTTGTCGTTTTTCATGCTGGTAGTGTCGTTAAACATTTATTCATTCTAAACTTTATTCGAGTGAATGTTTTACAATTAGCTGAATGATATCATTTATCTCGTTATATTCTGCAATTATAAACGGGCACTGATTTGTTTGCAGGGCGACATAGAAGAAGCTAAACAAAATTGGGAGCTAACTAGATTGAAAATCCTGAAAGAAGAAGAGGAACTTAGGGCTGAAATAGAGGAAGATGAGATGCTGTACACATATTCAAAAGAAGACAGCAATCAGGTGAAAAAGAAGAAAAAGGGTCGTCCAAAGAAACACGTATACACCAGTGATGATGACTATTGTAGTGATACAGAGTCGAAGCGGTCTAGAAAGTCGAAAGCTAGTCATAGGAAAAGGGATGGGCCAGCATCATTAAATACAAAGCCTCAGAAACTGAGGCCAAAATCTGGTGATAGTATACTGTCTGGGGAGGAAAGCTCTGGGTCTAGACGAAGTAGTAGGCTGGCTAGTCCACCCGATAGCAGGCTATCTAGCCCGCCACAATCACCTACAAGGGATGGGTTGAGATCAAGACAGCCTAGTGGCGGGTCTGGTAAACCCAAGGCTGTTAAAAAGGAATATCGGAAAAGGAACACTAGCTCTGGATCAGCTGCCAAAAGTACTAGTCCTAATGCAACCCAGAGACATATTCTTAATGTACCCACTGTGGCTGCCACATCAAAAACCGGGTCAGCCACCACACCAAAAACCTCATCGGCTACCACACCAAAAACCTCATTGGCTGGCAAAGCTAAAACTCCCAAATCTTCCAGTAACACTAAAATGTCTACAGCAACTCCCAAAGTTAAAAGTAATACACAAACCGGTACTAAAACCACACCTGTCCATCCTAAAAAGACTGCACAGGCTAACAAAACTGCCAAAATCAAAGTGGCTAAACCAATAACACCCATTCAGAAAAATCTAGCTAATAAAATCTTGTCTACACCAGGCAAGAATCTTGAACAGGGGGCCAAGGGGCAGTCTCCAAAAACTACAAGTACTGTTATTTCTCCAAGTGTTGCGAAACAATCTCCGCTCTCTCCAAAGGAAAGCAACATCCCTCCTCCATGGTCTAATCCAAATCTTGTTATACGCACCCGCCGAGCTTCACAAAATGAAGCATTTAGATTTGTAAGCAGCCCACCGTGCCAAATACCAAATTCACCAACTCCTGTTAGAAATGTTATGCAACAAAACACTCATTCCGTTATACCTTTGCACTGTGTTAGAGGTCAAATTGTTCAACCAGTTCAGACGTTACCTTTAACAATCCGAGCACCATCTGCTCAGGGTATGCCGATTAGAGCTGTTCATCTTCCCAGACAAACTGTAACGAACGCAATAGTCCGACCACAGTTTTCTCACCCGGTGCAAACAATATCAATGACTGCCCTTAGGGATCACATTTTGCAACAGCAACAACAACACCAGAATGCTGTTACATTGTCTGGTGGTCCTGTTATACGGGGCCAGATAATTCAGCCAAGTATAACACTTCCACTAACCGTTACTTCTGCTATTAGAGGACAAATAATACAGGCAACTCCAACCATGCCAATAACTACATTAAAAGTGGTACAGTCTAGCCAGTCTACCATACCTGTGCCCGAAGTCAATATAGTTACACTGCCTCAGTCGCAAGGGCTTGTGCAGCCAGTGACATACAATATAGTCAAAGCCAATTCTGTACATGTTCCATTTGTTAACAATCAAGCAGTTACACTGGGTAGGCAAATCATTCAGACAAATTTAAACCAAGTTGTGCCAGCTTTGCCTCAGAACATTGTTATGTTGACTTCCAAAAAGCCACCATTGTCGCAGGATGGGGTGGCTCAAAATGGTCACCCAGTAAACGATATTAAGGATACTGGTTGAATGCTGATGGTGCTGTTTTCATCTATAGTGTATGTTTTCGCTTATTATAGGGTTCATTAAAATGGTTTACATGAGATAATCTGTATGAATTCGTGTGAGCTTTGCCATATATATACTTTAACAGTTTTGTTATGGATCATTCCAAATTTTTAATAATGACTTTAATCAAATTGTCGTCGTTTTGTTTTGTTGACTAATTTCGGCATGAATTGATTAAAAAGCAAGGAACATAGTGCTAAGTTATATAAATTTTGTTTCAATTCATTGAAAACAAATTATTTTTAATGGTGTATTGTAAAGACTACAAAAAAGTACAGCTTTTAAATGGCTACTTTTTTGTGACTAAAACATTTTTCATTCAAAGATTGATCAATTAATGTGTGGTGTTTGTGAAACTTGTGTGTTTATTACATTTCATCTATAAAGCATTTGGGCCAATGTATATCATTAAAGGGAGTTGTGACTAGCATTAACAGCTTTTTGCATGCCACAATTTTTTCATGACAACTTTTAGATTGTAAAAATCTTACTTGTAGACCTATCCTAAAAATCGCAAGGGACTGAAAAAAATTTTATAACATTCAATCTGCTTAATAAGTAGATCCTAAAAAAAGATTTAAATCTAAAAAAAACTTTAGATTTAGAGATTGTATTTACTTTATAAATTTTGTTTGTTTTGATCACAAGAATGACCTTGTTTTAGTCATAATTGGTGTTATTTCGGAGTGGTACAGTACCATTAAATTCTATTTCTTATTAATATATTGCTCAACATTTACTTGTGATAAACAACGTGGAGTAATTAGGAATTACAGATTGTTTCCAGCAAGATTAATGTGATTCCAGACATTTAGCTATCATTAGACAATATTAATTTGACGAGTGACAGATTATCTATAATTCTGATTGTATTGCCTACAATCCAACTTTAGTAGTTATTAAGAACTATTTTATATAGCCACTACTAAAATGCTCAATTTGTATACTATCAGTTACATCATAGTGTGACATCTGGAGCTTGCAAGCAAAAAGCAACCTTTCTATATAGCACAATATTTCTTTCCGATCTGTAATGATCTATCTTGTGGTAACATCACAATAAATAATTGAATTTTATGTAACTTGCAAAGAATATATTGTGCCGACGTTTTCAGCTATAAAAAAATTATTTCTCTATTAAATATACTTAATAATTTTCTTTTCCTCAGAACATGGCAAAGACTGATCACCCTATGTATATAACACATTTGAAAGCCTGTTTATTGGGTTTGCTGGAAACTTATTGTCATATACTGACATATAATACCAAGCTCTGATAAAAGCTTCCAAAAATTTAATGCAATTTTATTACAACATAACCAAATGAAAGTGTATTTTATAGTTAAAATATAAATATATTAACTTGTGATTAGGGAGCTGCATGGAATCAGCATTAATTGAGATCACTGGATATTGTTGGAAATTTAATGTATAAGATTATATTATGGGTTTGTCTTGTTGCAATTAACTAATGGAAATTAATTATTTTACATGAAGGCAAAAAATAATAATATTGACCATTTCATGTAATGTGTGGATTCCTGTGTTATTCAATGTGCATGTTGTACTTGCAAATGTTTTAGTTTATTGCTTCAGTTATGGAAAAGTAAGGGTGGAATTGGAGGTTGTGTTACCTTGGTAGTTATACCAGAAATATTTGTTTGAGATATGTACACTCCACCAAATGATAATAATTGAAATTTTGTCTCGGTTAATGCTTATATTTTCTTTTGTCAAATGTTGGGCAATATATTGGAATTTCTGTTTTACTTTTAACCAAAGTATAGTATACTCTGTTCAAACAGAGAGATGGCATTATCTTTTGTATAAGTGTAAATGTTGTGTGCAAGTCTGTCTCAGATGTATTAGTTTGATTGCCATTATTGATGCTTGTTTTTGTTTTAGTGACTGCGAAACAAATTTGAAGTACTACTTTCTAATGGACATAATGCTATAGTCATTTTGTTTGTGATAAAAGTACAAAATTGATGTCATATGACCATAATGTTTTGAAATAAAAAAAATTGTTACAAACTCTTATTTGTCTGTATCTCATTTCATCAGTTGTATGTGTAATATTGACCTGCGAGTTCACAGAATTCACAGCTAAGGTTTTGGGTGTCAAATTTTGCAAAACGAAAGTCACTAACAATATGATTGTTTTGTTTTAAAGATGTGAAAAGTCTGTAATCTGTATCTCACTTGGCTGCACTGTTTGGATAATTGTGTGAATAAAATTTTCAGTGAAATGCATGTTTGCTCAAATATTTGGCAAATCTTTAAAAAAAAAAAGATTCAACCCTTTTTGGAAACTAAACACCAGTCACCTTTTGTCACCCAGTGCCTTGCTTGTCCATATTGCACAAAGCTGAAGTGAGATGCAGACTGCAGTTAAGCACGCATCGGGTATATGAATACTTTCATGCGTACGAAATTATAGCATCAATAAAATTCAGGCAACTTGTTTATGAGTAATCATGTAGAACTATTCTAAAAGCAAACTTCATTTAATGTTCCCAAAATCTTTTCTGTCATTCTTTGAATAATATGATGGATCTACAAAATGCAACTTTGAGTATTTAATTTGTAGTGAATAATGGTAATTTACTGAAGGATCCAGGAAAATTTCCTGTAAGTTATTCATTGATATTTTGTTGACAAAATTACCAATATCTAATCCAAAAAGATTTCTACCAATGATAACCATTTCTCACTGGAATTCAAAGAAACAATTTGATACAATTCGTGGCTCAAATCTGATTAAAACAGATTTGGTACCAATTTGCTTAATAGATAAGTCTAGGTAATCGATATTTGATTTTGCATTGATATATGCCAAAATGGTATAATATACTGAACACTATTAAAGATCGCTGTAAGCTGAGCATATTGCTGCTGTTTGATAATGTTGGAAAGTTCCATTTGGTCACTACTTTACCTTCGTTGCAAACTCATTGGGTGATATGTTAATGATAACAATATAACTGCTAGTTTAGTATAATTATCGCTTGTGTACTAGTCTCAATTCAAATTAAAATTAGGCACTTGAAACATTTATACACCGAATGTATGAGGAAGTGTGTTATGGACTGAACAGTCGTTGCGATAAGAAATGTACTGCAATGTGCATATTATCTATTAAACATTGAAATTTGGTCAAAGGTAATATAGGCACTGAAAAGTAATAATAGAATTATTATTTGATATCCCAAATGGATGCACCATCCACAACATGCACCATGTAATACACTTATTAGTTTAACCATCAATATTAGTATTTTGTCATCTTTTACATACTTTAAATACAAAATTGTCGAATCGACATTGCTTAATTTTACTGGATGAATTGACTAGTTTAAACATAACCTGATAATTATTTGTTTATATAATTTTACAAACATTGAAACTTCAAAAAATTTACCATTTGAAACTCATTTTAAGTTTCGTCCATGTTACAAAAAAATACATATTCAATCTGCTCGGTGTTGTCATGCCCAACATAGGTAAGGGGTATGGCTGTTTAGAAGTGGATTATCAAGAATAGAATTGATCTGTTCAATACTGATTAGTATCATTTGTGGTAATTTTCTGAAACCGTCCAGCCAGAACCGGTATTAAGATGCAGTGACCTCCCATGCAACTTTAAACTTGGCTAGGTTATATGTATGACTAACTTAAGATCCACTCGAGGAGGGTGGGATGGGTTGAATCTGATACAATGATTGCACTTTAGATAACCTGTTTATTTAAACCACTGTTGAAATAGTAGACTGAACAATAGTCGATGTAAACTTTAAAAAACCCAGGAAGCATACAACAGCTATTTAAACTTTTATAATATAAATAGTTTGTTAAATTATTGTTAGATGTACTGACCTCGTGCATATACTAAGCTAAATCCTGCTCACATTTTGTATTGGGCAAGATTGATTGATTTAAAGTTAAATATTTTGCCTATTTGAGAGTATTGGGCAAGAAGTAGTAACTATATATTTGCAACAAAGTTCATTACTGAATGAATGATTAGCAATAAAACAGTTTTCACAATAATGTGTAATGTACATGAATATTTAGCATGTATAGATGTATGAACTTTAATCAGAGTACTTTCAAACACGAACGTGTGTAAAATTGAAGAGTGTAAACCTCTGAAATAAAAAAACTAGTTTATTTTATTCCATTTGTAAATAAATATTTATTTTTCAGGTTTTTCTGTCTGATGTGGACAAAGAAATTATGCCTGTAAGTATATTGCTAAATTTGTTTTGCTCTTTTTTAAACATTGCTCTGTTTATCTTGCTATCCTATTGAAACATTTTTAATGACGCCCATTAACTACATCACTGCTTTCATTATCTGATAGTTATGTTCGAACGGTGTTTTTTTAACAAACCTAACGATAATTATATATGCATATATAGGTATGTAAAAATGTTTTATTTTTGTTGAAATGATAATTTGGTCACCTCACCCACTCTCCCAGCTGCTACACGATGTTAATATCAAATTGATTATTTCAGTCAACATGCACTCTGGTAAAAGTTTATTAATGTACTACTGGCAAAGGGTTCTAAACCTGTTTAATTTTGTTAAACTATTATCACTGGAACAGTGTTGTCTATTATTCTCGACTGCACTTAGCATATATTTTCAAACTTTCTGTCTAAAAATACTTTTCTAATTATTGAGCAAGACAAAAAAAGACTAAACATAAAAGGCCAAAGCAGATATTTTGATAGGGAGTAGTTGATTATTAGTATACTTGACACAACTTCTTGTATTGTTTTCAAAGAGGTATTACTTCTTCTGCGTTCCCAAAAGAAGCATTACAAACGTGTATTCTAAAAAAAATATTTCAAATCTTCTATTTTTATATGCAGATCTGGGCACCTCCAACTCCTCCGAAGGATGATAATGACATATACATTGATCAAGCAATGTACTTCCTGTATGAGCCGAATGCCATGACCGAGTCACAGCTTCCCCCAGTTTATGTTCGCAAAGAACACAAAAAACAAAGAATTGAAACTGTTATAAGTAAGTAATATCAGTCAGTCAGTCAGTCGCATTGGCGTAAGGTGCCTTTATCCAGTGAAGGTTTAGACACCCCCGCCGTGGGTACGGTCCGCCATCAAAGGCCGGGACCCAATTCCGAGGCTGTACCCATGGCGAGTAATATCATAATTCCATCAATAATTAAAGGAAAGAATAATTATTAATAATATTTTTCCTTACACTGACTATGACGTCTTTCCAGAAAATCTAAAGTTAATGTTTTAAATGCCAGAAAAACAAACTATTTAAGAATGCTCAAACAATCAAATCATGAGTATTGACTATATTTTTAGTCAGTTCGATCTGTATGTCAAAGGACTGGATGGTTCGATAAATTTGGCACTAAAAGATAAGTTTATTTAATAGAATCACTTGAGCGCATTAATAATCGTCAAATATTTGACATCAGACACTTTTATTTGAGCACATTGACTAAGAAAAATCCACTGCTACTCTTATAGAATACGAGCAAGGTATCTTATATTCACTTCCCATAGACAGGTTAGCACATACCACAGCTTTGATGTACTAGTTGTGGACCAGTAATTAGAACGAGAAAGAAAAAAACCAGGTCTACTAAAGGATCCATCTTTTGACCTTACACACTTTAGGTGCTGAGCTAAATCCTACTTCTTCATTACAAAAATACCTGTGACAAATTCCCTTTAAGAGATGTCTTGTGTTGTACAATTTCTTTATTTGTACAAGCATATGTTCATCCCATCACGATATCCTATACAGGTAGAGTTATTGGTAATGTAGACGTTTTTGCTTTCTGTCCATCCAACATTTGGCTTAAGTTTACCCAAATTTCTTCAAAAATCACATACTTCGTTCTTCTACACAGCTCGCAAGCAGAAACAACGCAAAGAAGAACAGCAGCCTCGTGCACCAAGATCTCTGTTTGACCGACCAACTGCAGCTTTGATCAAAATGAGACGAGAAGCTAAGATACTGAAGCTGAAACAAGGTCTCATCAAGCCCTCGTGTCGCCCGTCATCCAGTCTGCCAATGACAAGTTCTCAAAGTAAGCCAGTCAGTGTGATGGACCAAACTCCAGATCACCCTGAATGGCTGATACATGAAGACTGGGCACTTTTGCAGGTCAGTAGATACACAATATTACTCAAAAGTCTTTCGAGTCTGTAATTATTTTGACTCGCATATATTTACTTGAAATGTCCTTTGCAGATTTGTAGAATACGTTTTGCAACTGTTATTTTAAATAATGTTTGTAATTAGGTGTAAAGGATAAAATAAAAACATCAAGTCTTTACTTGTATGAATGGTGGTGAAATACAATTTTTGCAAAGACCTAGAAGTCATTTAAAAGATGTATATCAGTAACTTCACATGAACAATTATAATGTTTTAAAATAGGCTACATGTTTAGTGATGTAAGTGTCCCTGAATGTTAATAGCTTTCTCTAGAATAGCTTATATTTAGTCAGTGAGATTTAGTGGTGTCTTTACTGTTGATAATCATTAGTTTGTATTCTGTATTTTTGTTATTCTTAGGCTGTACAAACTCTGTTGAATCTTCCACTCAATCTGATTATCGTCGCGCCTGCACACATTGCCAACTGGGACCTGGTTGCTGATGTCGTCAGCAGCTGCAGCAGAATATACCGGTCTCCAAAACAATGTAAAAGCCGATACGAAAATGTCATCATCCCAAGAGAAGAGGGCAGAATCCTCTATGACATCAGTCCTAGGAAGCAAAAGAAAACAAAAGGAATCTATAAGGTAGCTTTCTATTTGATGAGCATCTTTATTGAGATTTTATGGTTTCTATTCTGTATTCTATCCTACAAATACTGTTTCAAAGATTTTTTTATTTGTTCGTCTTCTCTGGATAAATATATGCATGGATAAATTCTCAACAAATTACTTATTAAAAAAGCTTAGATTTTTTAATGTAATTATAAATATAAGAGCAAAACTTAAAATTATAATGCATATTTTCAGTTATTCAAATTCACTTTTGTTAGCACCCATGTATATGTAAAATGAAAATAATCATAATTTACTTCAAATGTAATGTTCTTTTTTTTTCTTACACATTCTAAAGATTTTATACTACAGTAACTTGTCATGAGATGATGTTCCAATTATTGTTAAATTCAAATTTAAAGCAAATTATTTTTCAACAGACCAAGAATAACCGTCCCATGAAAACAAGCCAACTGTTTATCCAGGATGCCAACCACTCGGTAACGTTATTGTTCTCGTTACGTTTTGACTCGGTTAAGAGCATTGCTGCCAAGCGACCACCAACACTGCGCCAGACTCTGGTGAACCCGACCATGAAAAATCCAAAACATGCAGCGGTTCTTCAAGAAAGTAACATCACTTACGACCAGCCTCTAAACCCACTGCAGGTTGCAGCAAACCGAGCTGAGAGGATTGCTAGGGAGAAGAAACAGAGTCAGGCTGTAAGTTACACTATATACTAGTAGTTAATAGTTTTTATGAGGCTTATCAAATTTATTTACATTAGGTTCTAATTATTCATCAGTATATTGATAGTTGAATGGTATGAAAAAATGACCTGGAGACAATTTCATAAAACATTGTAAGTTCAGGAAATTTAGAAATTTGGAAAGATTACTATTGTGATGCTATCAGCTGTCACTAATGACTCATTTGTGTGGCAACATTTTAATAGTTTAGGCTTGATAAAAAAATGTCCTGGTTATAATATAGAAATATAGAATTCTATAACATTTGTTTTAATATATATATAACATGCAATTATACTATTACACACAAAACTATTAAAATTGAATTTTGTGTCCTATTAACATGGTAGATATCAAAACATAACTCTTAAATTTATACATTTATAAAATCTGACTTTTTTTCTTGTTAACAATCCGTCTGTTATTACACCCTGACAAAACTCACCTTTTAAAAAAGATTTATGGTGAGAGGATCCCCTCATCCCATCCTTACACACATTTCTCATTCGCATATTCGTTCTCTCATTCGCATATTTATTCTCTTTGTTGTAGGCTGCAGCTGAACAGCAGTTGGCTGCCCAGAGAACACAACAGACCCAGCAGACGACAACAACGCCAGCTCAGGCAGGTACCACGGTGGCAGTGTCTGCTGTGGCCCAAACCATCCAAGCCCAGCAACTACAACCTATAGTGTCTGTGGGTGCCAATACTGTTGTGGTATGCTTATTTGGATATCCTCTTCTATATAATAAAATATACAATAACAACTCTCTTAGGTCTGTATTTTTGTGTGAAATGTTTTACTACATTGGAGAAGAAAATAATAAGAAAGTTAATGTTACAAGATTAAGCAATGCAATTTCAACCATGAAAACATTAACACAATAACAAATTTTGGCCTAGTTTTTTGTAATTCTTATTTTATTTCATTTATCTGACATTGGGCATTGTTAATTTTCAGCAGAATTGTACAGTATCGACATAGTACATGTAGATCCATTTATGGCCCTTTTGAAAAAGTATTTGATGCTTGATGAATAATAGCCTTGCAAAAGCAATATTGGGATTACTTTGGTCAATATCTTTAGGGAGTATTTCGATCTTTGCATAATTTTACTATTTTAACAAGACTTCTTTCACAAGTTCGATGTGCAGCAAAATCTGCGCTTATATAACGAGGTAGCTGTGATCTGATCGAATGATGATTTCTCGATGATATCTTGAGAATGAGTCATCCGATTCTTGTTAATAAATTTCACAGAAGACTTACACAAGTCCTCTGCTCAAGTTCAATGTTCAGCAGAATCCACACATATTTAATTAGGCAGCTCCAGTCTGATTTTCCAGCCTTATAGAAAGGCTAATGCAGGCAGAATTCTAGATTATATTACTTGTGTATATTTGTATGTAATAATATGTTACTGTTTGTTTGTA
This sequence comes from Melanodrymia aurantiaca, assembly GCA_032355825.1. Lineage (NCBI taxonomy): Eukaryota > Metazoa > Mollusca > Gastropoda > Neomphalida > Peltospiridae > Melanodrymia > Melanodrymia aurantiaca. The sequence continues at coordinate 20,555 of JAULBR010084135.1, forward strand.
GGCTGCAGGTACTGTACCGAAGCTGGCTGTTGGGCAGGGCTTGACGTCTGTATCAATAGCCCGCACACTGACTGCTGCTGGTAATATCGTCGTGAATACGCAAGGACAACAATCGTCCAATGCATTTGCAGCCATCAATAAGCGCATGAGTCAGGCCACTCCTACGACAATTGTACGTTGAATTATTCACATTGTGTTGCTGTTGCTAAATGGTTTTTCTCATCTTGTGTTCATGATTTTAGCAAGTCTATTCTTAAATTCTACTGTATTTTATGTATTAATTAGAAATAAATGAAATCAAATTTGTAGATCCGAATATAAAGTGGAGTATTTAATGTATGTTCTGATGTAAACTGTCAGTTTTATGACTACAGTATTGATCTGCTTTGGATAGACTGATTTTACAAGTATATGGATATATTATATAATTCATTGTTTAACCTTTAGACTACCGAATTTTTTTTTATACATATTTCCCCTGTACCGGATTAATTTGGAAAAATACCAGTGTGAAAGGGAGCCAATTTATATAACATTATGACTAGAGAACTTTACTAATGCATAAAACGTAACATGAAACAATAAATATGTGGCGGCACAGCATAACCCGCCGCATGGTGAAAATATTGAAAATTCCATTAGCTCTATGTAGCCGATAGGTCTGCGCAGATGCTATAATTAGATTCCAGAGGTCAAGACCAGTCCAATGACATCAAATACTTGTATATAATCGTTTTGTAATGGTTTGTTTTTATATGAATCTCGCGGTGTTAGATAGCCCATACAGAATCATCAAATATAACGTTTTATCATTTTATTTTTGCCAAAAAGATTTATTTCCATGAAAGTTAAGTTGTGTTTCTACCAGTTGATGCAAAAAACAAAAAAAGGACAATTTTCGTACATTACGTATGTAAATGGCTATAACTCAAATTTGTACTGCGCGACATCCGACGGGTCATGCTGTGCCGCCTCACATATATACATTTAGCCAATCTACACAAAACATAACACTTGATCCAGCAGAGTTAAATGTCAATTTGGAGTGGTATTTAGAGCCAAACATAGGCCTATCAAGAATTCTATATGGAGAAAAACCAGTTAATTATTTATGTGTTGATGGATGGTCTCGTGTGAGACTTTTATACTGAACTGCAAAAGAAATGCAAAATATTTAAATGTTTCAAAAAGTTTAAACGAAGATATGAAGTTGAATACCAACCACCAATATTTTGCAGCATTATCTTGAAATCAGTGTTTGCATGTTTGAAACATCATCCGTATAAAAAATATTATTATTAAAATGCCATGTAAGAGAAATCAATGGGAAACACGTCTGATTGCAGCAGGTAAATTTTTACATGCATTTCCTACCCTGAAACTCCATTGACAATAGCAATGCCATGACTGCAAACACACCAAGACATGATTAAGCTATCAGTCAGTTGACTAAATTGTGGCTAGGACAGGACAGATTCAACCAACCACTGATGGTAACAATTCAATAGCAGGTATTTTCACAACCTAGTGCCAACTGCCACAGGATAGCTTGACACATTGTTGGCAACTAAATTGCAGATTAATAATTAATTAAAGGAGTAGAATTTTATAGCCGCTATAATTACTGCAGTTATAAATGGATAATATTTTTAATACGAAAAAGTTTATGAAAAATGTATGTTAAATACCCAAACAATATAGTGTAGAAGTTCATGTAAGTCACCCATGTCACAAAATTCACCATGCAATAATTGGATTGATGTCAAATATGCTAAAACAGATACATTGTGTTTACAAATTTAAACAACACAACATCTAAATACTTTACAATTATCTATATTCTTTTGCTATAAACATTTTTTGAACATACCCTTTAGTTTTTTTTGTGGTGATGTTTATTTTGGTACAAAATGAAATGTTTTGTTTTTAGATCTTATGTCAAGATTTGTCCCTAATAAAAGTAACATATTATGTACCTTGGATGAAATTGTCCTATCCTACAACGTTATATATAATTATAGGAATAATCATTATAATTCCACTGCTTTCATTAAATGTTCACAGCAGTTGGCGTCTTTGTTCAGTTTGGCATTAATAATAAATACTCATTATAAATATATCACATGATCTCCATTTCTTGCATGTGATCAATCTTCTAATCTGCTAAATTCTTTTCCTCCCACATATTTAAAGTAGAAAGGCTTTCATTAAAAAATAGTTGTTTTTCTCAACATACACCGATGTTTTTATTGCTTTTGAATGCAGGACCAGTTATTGAGTATGTGTTCTTAGCTTAATATTGCTTGTAATAATAATAATACCACAGCTATATCTGACATTGTTATTTAAAATCTCCCACTGACCAGTTATATTTGAACATAACCTGCCTTCCATCAAAACATTTATAGAAGACATCTCAGTTTGTTCTGTTAACCCAGGAATCTCCCATTATTTCATCAATCCTCCTTTTCTCCATTTAAGGAGAATTTTCTCCTCTAATATCTGAGGCGTCTGCTATATAACAACTTGCTCTGAATGTAGACGTTAAACAACTTGACCTGTAAAGTCAAAAGGTTTTAACAATAAATGAATGACGATATCGATCTTTTTATTAAAAAAAATTCCCGTTGGCTGATTTTGCTTTCTGACATGATTTGTAATCAGCTGATGTGTTCTGAATATAAAGTTGTACTTGTTAAATCATTGTTTGCCAAAGTGAGAATTGTGAAATAAATATTAGTGTAAATTATTGGAATCATTGTACAATGATGTCAGAACATAACTGAGCAAAGTATTTTGAAAAGATGGTGACATAAAGAGAAATTCCTATAAACATACATAATTTGTATATAAAACAATGTTTTAAATCATTATTTATTTTATAATATGCATCTCGTTTATTGTTCAAATCTCTTATTTTGGGGCCCCATCTTATTTTATGTCCAGATTGAAGGTTGACAGATCTGTGCTATGCTCTCTTTTTCTTTCTTGCTAGTAAATTTGAAAAATCAATATTGCATTGGTTAAGAATATATGTATTGATGTAAATAATATGTGGCAGTCAGCAAAAATTGCCTGCTATTATCACAACATAGCCTGTTTTAATACCCAATCAGGATAAAATATGTATGATTATATATAAAGTTGCATTCTCATATTCCATTTCTGCCACCTGATAAATAGAGAAAAATATATGAGTGGCCTTTAAAGATCACAGATCTTAACCTTTAGACTACCGAATTATTTTTACAGACATTTCCCCTCTGTACCAGATTAATTTGGAAAAAAATACCAGTG